>VZTY01011095.1:250375-279208 GCA_013400935.1 Turnix velox
GTTTGTGCCTCCTCAGGCGGGGGCCGGGGCCGGCAGTGAGCGCACCCGCCATTGGCCCCGCGCGCCGCTCCCGCCATCGGCTCCGCGCGCCGCTCCCGCCATTGGCCCCACGCGCCGTTCGCGCCCTCCGCAGCGCCTCGCGCAGCCAAAACCCCTTTCCCGCTCTCCGCGCGCGCCTTGGCCCTTCAGTCGCCCTCTGGCGGCCGCTGAGGTGCGTGTGGGCTGGGCCCGCTCCGCCCGCCTGTCCCCGGGATGTGGCCGTGGGCAATGGCCGTGGGCTGTGTCCGTGAGCAATGGCCGTGGGCTGTGTCCGTGAGCAATGACCGTGGGCTGTGCCGCTCCTGCCCGTGGGAGCGATGGGCGGCTCCTAGCCCGAGTTGCGCCGCTCCTGTCGGTGGGAGCGATGAGCGGCTTCTCGCCCGAGCTGCGCCGCGAGGTTGGGTGGTGCAGCAGCGCTCTCGGCCCCGCTGTGAGGGTCTTTCGAGATGGAGCCAGTGGCAGGTGGACGGACTTGAAGGCTGAGCTGAAACGGCAGGCTCCCAAAGTATTTACTTGCATCGTTCCATTCTAAAAAGTGCTTTCTAAAACCGTAAAAGCCAACGATCTGCGAAGGCACGTCTGTGATACTCTGACCTTTGCATCAGGGGTGGGAGGTCTTCCTCAGAAACAGGACACTGGGAGGTAAGCGTAAAATGAGAAGTAGCAAATTCCTATTTAACACTTCCGTGATGCTTGCAAAGTGTTTACCCACGTTAAATCCCTCCCCAGCTTATCTTGTTTGTTAAAAGGCCTTAAATAAGCTCGTGCAGAATGCCCTCAGATGGAAGTCAATGGGCACCTCTGAGGCAGTGCTGTTCAAAGCCTGTAGCATAACTGGCATTGGCTCCAGCTCAAGGGCTGGTTTGTTCTCCTTCTCTGCTCACCACACCAGCCTCCCTCTGCTCACAGTTCCACCCACAGAACCAGCCCATTCCTTCCCTCCTATTAAACTGGTGCCCAGGACTTTTTATTACCCTTTTAGCTTGTACAGAATAAAGAAAGCACATTTTTTCCCTTCTGCATAACCTTTATCAGGAAAATTTAGCTGGAGCTTGATGTTCAGAGAGGTGAAGAGATGATGGGAGAAGGTAATAACCCAGGCCACTTGTGTGTATCTCAACTGCTCATTGAGATAACTCCTTGTAAAGGCAAAAGGATGCAAAAGGTAAAATATCACAGGCTGTATCATAAGGTTGGGCTGTGAAGATAAGTACACAATGCTTCTTTGCAGGATTTCTTTACTGGGTGATTCCTCTGTAATGAAAAAGTTGCCCCATTCTGAACTTTCCTGGCTTTTTTAAATTTTTTCCCTTTATGAAGAAGAGTAACAATGGTGATCAAAACAAAAGACAGAAGAAAATATATTCCAGTGTGTGGTAAAGGAATCCCTGGAAAATGAAAAGCTATGGTACCAACTCGGATCAGCCATGCAAAGGATCTGAAACTTTGCCATGGCCTCCACAGCTGCTACAGAAATACAATTGATATAGCAATGTGTTCCCTCTATGGTTAAGTGACACTTAACCTGGCAGGTGACTTATCCCACCTGTGGTCAGTCAGGGCAGTGAGTAGCATAGAATGCATTGAGTTGGATGGGACCTTCAAAGGCCATCTAGTCCAGCCCCTTGCAGTGAGCAGGGATGTTCTGAACTACATCACATCACTCAGAGCCTCATCAAGTCTTGCCTTGAATGTCTCCAGGGATGGGGCCTCCATCACCTCTCTGGGCAGCCTGTGTCTTATCATCCTCATGGTGAAGAGCTTCTTTCTAATGTCTAATCTAAACCTACCCTGCTCCTGTTTAAAGCCATTGTCCCTCATCCTGTCACTACATGCTTTGACAAACTACCCCTCCCCAGCTTTCTTGTAGACTCCCTTCAGGTACTAGCAGGACATTGTATGGTCTTCCTACAGCCTTCTCTTCTCCAGGCTGAACAGCCCTGACTTTCACAGCCTGTGGTCATAGGAGAGATGCTCCAGTCTCCTGATTATCCTCATGGCCCTTCTCTGGACCCTCCATGTCTATGTCCATGTGCTGAGGACTCCAAATCTCTGTATCTATGAAGACACATGACTCCAGAAGCAGCACAGTTAAATCTGTATCATCTATGTTCCCTAATTAATAGAGGTGCAATATTAAACCACCAGATTTTTTTGCTGTCTGTCTGCTCTTGATCTTCTGCTCCATTTGATCTGATCTTCTGCGTTGCTGCACTGTCTATGTGAGTGGCACCTCCCTCATGTTATATAGCCCTGGATAACAGACACCATGTGCCCATGGAAACACCAAAGAATAATCCTTACCTCATTTCAGTTATGTTTCCAAAATCTGCTATTAATCTCAGAGAGATTATTAATTTGCTCAGTGCAAATCTCCTTCATTAAGTATGGCTGCTTTTTTTTCTAGATCACTTTTGTGCAGCACTGTATATATTAATTGTATGTATTAATGTGTGCATAGCAATGGCTCCCTAAATTCTTAACTAGCTTAGGACATTTTGTACTTGATAAAATCCTGATGGTTTTAGAAATACACTAAAATGCAAGATATGCAAGTTCATAGGTCCATGAACTTGCAAGTTCATGTTTTAATGCTGAGTATCATGATACAGCTTGAAAAGCAACTACTTTCAGAATAAAATTATTTTATCTTACACACACAGATTCAGGAGGCTGTAGTAGGTCACTGTGCTTTTGGTCATACAACCCCAGAAACACAATCCGAAACCTAGGAACAGGAAAGTATTTGATCAATGCTTTCAGAAGTTGAATTTGTGTGATGGATTTTAAAAGATTCAGTCTAATAAATACAAACCTGACAGATGTGCACCACTACAGTGAATTCTAAAAACACAGATGAGGCAGAAAGAACCCTTATTTATTTTCACAAATATATTGTACTCAATCTGTTGTGTGATAGCTGTTAGGTATGTTTGAAGAATTGCTTTGTAATTGCATTTTCACAGGATATTCTTTTGTTTTTCCAAGGAATATTCCCCAGTGTTTCGTTTTTCCATCAGATGCCTGCAGCACGACCACAGGAAGACATTATTTCCCTCTTACTGTATAGTAATATATATCAGCATAGGACTTATGCCATGCTGTTAAACTAACAATTCTTCAGTAATTTATTTCTTTCTCATTTCTCTCTTTCCAATGGAAATACCTGATCCAAACCTGACTGAACTTACTACAGGCATTTTTGTTGACTTTATGGGCTTTAGTTCAGACTGTGTCTGTGATACAAGAGAATCGGTCGTACAGGCCAGGAGTGTAATTCCATCAAGGACTTCTGGTGACCTCATAAACCATGAGAAGTGACATTGACTTTAATGGGCACCACGTGGTTAAATTCCCATGCATCATTTTGAAAATGTAGGGCCACATTTGATATTACAGAGGGATACCAGACCTACCATGTCAAATTGTTTCTCTTTAGAAGAAAGGAGCCACTAGCTTTATGTTACAGTCAGTCCTCTTTGGTAGCAAATGAAATATGCCATTCTGGAAAATGAGTATTTTCTCTGGCATAAGTGAACTTGAAAAGTACATTTCATAGAAAAGCACATATTTGAGTTAATTCTTTTAAATAAACATTCTAAAAAGATGGCAATAAATATAAGAATAGAATTGTTTAAGGTCAGTTGAAAAACTAGACCATATTAATCCTAGTTTAAGATAAACTAGGTAAAGTGGTTCAAATCGCTAATGTTGAATGACCTCAGTTGAAAGTTACTTTAACTAAAGGACTTCAACTGTATTCAGCACAACTTTGTTGTCAAGAATTTCTAGGGGTTCAATAGGTTGACCTAAAGTTTGACTTAGTAAAATTTGGTTTTTACTACCTTTTTAAGGCACTTCTGGACTTTCTCTTGCCTTCTCTTGGCAGAAATTTTGCCTGTTGAAACCTCTGTACAACTGTTCTGCATATCCATAAAATATTGCCAATTACCAACCTAAAAATATGACCTGGCAACATGGCTGAGATTCAGGTAAATGTGGAAATAGACACATAACCTGAATTTGTCAGCTTGGCTTTTTAATCATATATGGCACCTGCATTTAGCAAGGAGGTGCTCTAGAAATTTGTAGAAATCTTGTGATGAAAGATCTGCCCTCCTTAGCTCTGAGAGCACAGATCAGTGAACTGCCTAATCTCTATTTTGCCCTTGACATTCTAAGTAATTTTATTGCTAGCTTGGGCCATAAATAACAAAATCTTTTTAGCATGGCTAGATGATGTTCCTGTACTAGATATATATTAGAATATGTTATTGTTATTTTTTATTCAGCCTCAGCAAACAAACCACCTTGAGATTGAATGGGAAAAGAGGATATCTTCTAGACAGACTATGAAAAAGCAACTTGCTGTGGCTTTTCTACTGCCTTAATGTGAAGTCCCTGATACTTTTCATTCTCTGGTATAACTCTTGAACCAGCAGCACTGTTCTTTCTGCAATATGGCACTGGAAAATACATGGTTTTTACCATGTGCATGGCTCAGACATAAAGCATAGCACATTCACTCTTTCCTGTAGCTACATCCCATGTCATGTAGTCAGGTGGAAGAATTGCTTATCTTAAACTTAGCTGAAAGTCCTCTTAAAGAATTAGAGATCTGAGTATATGGGAGAAGGCTAGTTCACTGGTGTTAATGTCATAATACAGTATATAATACAGTATATGTAGATTTTATACAACAAGCTCCTTCTTAAAGGCACTCGGAATTATTCCAGTTGTAATCTCATGGTTTAGATAATTAATAAATTGCAGGCTGTAAAAGCCTTGGGATGCAAGCTGTACTGTAGTAGGTTAGATAGTTTGTACAGGAGGAGGATCCCTAAAGCTTGTTGAATAAATAGATGGATCTTCTCTGTGCTCCGTGAAAAATGATGTATGTTTTTGGTTTGTTTGTACTACTTTCTCCACATGAAACGTGTGTTTAGTCCAACAATTCTGTGGTTTCCTCACTTTGTGATAATAATTAACACCCTCACTGAAGTCTGAGCAGTGATGACATTTGTTTAGGGGCCTGACTCTGATATTTGTTGCTGCTTTGCCTTATGTTACTTTTAATGTGCAATTGAAACCACTCTGAAAAATCTAAAGAATAAGAGATTGTTGTTTCTTTGGTCACAGTAACCTTTTAGGAACTCCTCCATGCAACGTATCTTTCAGCCTTTTAGGATGCACAGTCTCTCCAGCCCCCTGGATCTGGGCTGACAGCAGCAAGCTGAAACTAAGGCTGGCTATTCAAGGCTCAAAAGAATGGGAAATATTTTCCTGAAAAGAAACAGAAAAATAGATTTAAGTAATACAAAAGTAAACTACACAGAAGGCAAATTTTTTTCAGAGGGAAATGTGTTAGGAGAAAAAAAAAAGAAAGAATTTCGTAAACCTTACTTAAAAAATTCCTGAAGCTATAGGGAAAATTTATTTTAGGCAAGATGACAATGGTTCTCTAGTCCCCTCAATAATCTTGTGAAAAAGATTAATAGCTTTGGAGTAGATGTACATATTTTGAACTTCCTTTCTGGACAGAGCACAAAGAAAACCTGGCTTGTTTGTGGTTGTAGAAGAATCATAGGTGGCTTTGTGTAAGAAAGGCAGGTAGCTGCCAGGGACACACAAACCTCCTTCCCTTTCCCTGTTCTTTTTTTCCATAATAACTTTGTTTCAATATGTTGTCATTTTTTCCCCCCTTTTCCTAAATAAAGTGAAATGTCAAATCAGCAGAGAATTAAAATATATTTATAAAAAAGCAACCAAAAGGGCATCTGATGTTTTACAGACATTCCAACACCTTCAGGAAATTTGAACTCACACCAAAGGGTCTGATATTCATTTGAATCTCCATCTGTGCTGAGGCACATGTGTGCTCACAACACACATTGAACCATTACAGTGGAAAAAAAATCTCTGCTCTTAAATTATAGCAGCTCTCTACAATTCTTCTGTAACCACAAAGGCTTTGGTAGTTTTGAGACATTGCAGTGGCTTCGGGTGATCTGATCACAGAGCTCAGTTTTGTTGAAGAAATCCCTTTGCTGAAAGGTATGGAAAAGCTGTAGGAGAAACATGGGAAGCTGCAAGCTCACAGCATGAGGGTAGTTTGGAGTGAAGGGGAAGGGTTGAAGAAGTTGATGTGACAGCAGACACCCTACAGCCAGCATTTAGGCTGAAAACATTGCTGTTTTAGTTCCCTCACCAGAAATGGCCGTGCTTGCAGGAAGGGATAGAGTCATTAGTCCTCAATGGGAATATGACCTTTCTCTTTAAGTATCTGTGTGATTCTTTTGATCCTTTTGACTCTCTCTAAGGGATAGATTAAATAAGTGGCACAATGTCTGCTCCTGAGTGAGGATTACGCCTGGCTTTTGGAAGCAGAACTGTATTGCCTAACCCATCATCATTTATCAAGTTCTCTGGGGACCTGTTTACCATTTTACTCGCCCCCCCCCCCGTATTTTAGAAAATCCCCTTCTCTAGGGTTTAATATTGATCTCAGCTGCATCAGCCTTTGCTTCACTGCAGTTATTTCTGATTTTAGATTTAACAACAGGACTTATGTCTCAGGTATCTTGTTAAACAAAGTGCTATTCTGAAGCTCAGTTCTCATGCAACCTGTACTCCTCTTGGCACATTTTTGTACATTCATTTTAATAATGAATACCTTTAAAATTATTTATAGGTTTGTATCACCCTGCATTTCAATGGAATTCCCTGAGGATAAACTTGCCCTGTAATACTTGTATTCTGATTTAATTAAGCAGTGAAGCATGTAATTACCTTCAGGACCTGTGTAAATCTCATTAACTTCAATTAAGCCCAAGAACATGCTTCAGTGCTTCACTAAACAGGGATGCTTAAGGCTAACATGAACATAAATGCTTTGGCTGAATCAGTTCTTCGTTTTTAATGCATTTGTTCCTGTTTCTCTCCTACTCTGTTTGATGATGTAATAATTTTGGTCTTGTAGTATCATTACATGCTGCATCTAAGTTAGAAGCTACAGTGGGACTGAAGGTCTCATTCAGGGGAGGATAAAATTAATCCGTTCTGCAGCTGTGAACCAGAGAAGTCCCAGCAAGCTTCCCAGTAAAATGAAAAAGTGATGGTATGCCACGCTGGCTCATAAAAATGTAATTTAAGCACTGCCCTCTCAATAAAAATATCACATTTAGGACACAGTAATCCCCTTCTGAACCTTATCTTACTTTTCAACAGCTCTTTGGACTCTTACAATTGATGCTCTTTGAATTTCCTGTTGGTCAGGTAGCACGACTTTCTGTACCTCCCTCCCACAACCACAGCTTTGCGCTTCATCCTAAGAAGCCAATATCCAGACACAGGTGGAAAATGGAATCTGTGGTACAAAATTCAGTAAATTCCGGGGCTTTTAGATACTTAGCTGGCAGACTTCAGAACTACTAGTGCTCGGAGCTGTGGTCTTTGCACATATTGCACCAAAATGAGTGAAACATCAAAAATGCTTTTCAATTGTTTTCTCAAGACTCCTGATGGAATCTTTGCCTTCTTTCCAGACTTTTTTATTTTTAATGAGCTCCTGATTTATGTCAAGAAATCACCAGACACCTAGGCTCTCTGGGCTTATTAAAATAGACAAATTCTTTGGTGTTAGTATATCATCATAAGAACATATATTTTTTCCATACTAGATTGAGTCATTATAGGCAAGTCCCCCAGTCCTCCTCACAGCTATGGTCTGGAGGTTATATTTCAGCACAAAGTAAAAAATAACCCCTTTCCAGTTCCTGGCTCAATAAAACCAGTGTTTTCATTGGGGGCAGAGGGATAACTTCTTTCTTGTCCCTGCAGTATTCTGCATTTTATCTATACTGAAAGATTTGCCTGCCCTGCTTTAGCATGTACCGTGTAGTTAATCTTCCAAATAGGAGTCATCTTTCCAGCTTCCATGTCTGAATTGCCCTGGTGATTTATATGTTCATAGGCTGTTTTCACGATGTCTTTCCTGGCTGTCTTGTTTCTCTCCCCTGTGGAGCACTGGGCCTTAAAATCATTGCAGTAAGGACAGGCAATCAGTCTTCTTTAGATACATGTTGGATTTTACTGTGCTTGAGTCTATAGAACGTGCCAATGTCTTTTGTGGTTCTGGCAGGGAAACTTCAGGAAAGTGTGGAGCTTTGGTTTGGATAACAGAGGAGTTGGTTGTGAATTTTTAAGCAAAGTATTCTTTTTTATTGTTCTTTTCATCAGATAATGCTGGGAATAAATGAACAAGTTTCAGAAGGACTGTTGGCACTCAAGGATGGTGTTTCTGCTTAAAATCAGAGGAGGGACAAATGTTAGCTTCACATTTTCTCTTTGGAAACAGCCTTGTTGCAAAGTGCAGCTTTGTTTCATTCAGGTAAAGGATTTAAAAATAGAAGAACAGCCAAAAGACCAAAGGCCTCTCCAGCTCAGCAGCTTGTCTGGCAGTAGTCAGTAGTACATGCTTAAGAGTGCATCTGCTTAAGGTCAAACATATATGGAAATTTTCTGTCCTATTAAAAAATTGGAGTCAACTGCTACTAATATTCGATAATCTCCTGTTCTTCTCTGAGAAGAATCCACGAGCTGTTATATTTATCCACCTCCACTTTCTTCTTGTCATTCAGTGTTATTTTAGACTGTTATTACTGCTTCCGTGGTCTGTTCTCCAAGCAGAACAATTCTGATCTACCCAGCCTTCATAGAGAAACTGTTCCACACCTTTCTCCTTCACTGAAATTTGTCAGAACTAATTCCAAAACAATATTTTGTCTGTGCTGTATAAAATGTGCATGGTCTAACCTCAGGCATCTGCAGGGTTTTTGGGGGAATAAAGACTTTAACATTACCTGGAGAAAGATTTGCTTTCAGAAAAGGTGAATGCTCCAGACACAGAACACATGGGCAGTCTCTTCCTCCCAGTGCTCCAATGGCTATTACTTTTAACAAAGAAGAGTATTATTTAATACCCAAAGAGAAAGATGGTAGTGTCTGAAATCGACTCTTTGTCCAAAACCAATTGGCTTAGAAGTAGAAATCTGAAGTCTGGCAAGGCTGCCTCAATTGCCAGTTTATCTCTTTCAGTCTGGAATGAGAAAGGACGACTTGCTTTCCTTTTCTCCTTGAATGGTCCTTACTTAATCCCAGTAGAGCAAGAGGGGTGAAGTGTGTAAGCAGAAAAAAATGGGACTGCAGCTGGCTCTAACCTCTGCAGTAGCGAATGGGGCAACATTACACAAATGATACTTTCAGTCCTAACAAGTTGAGTTCAGTTCACTCACCTAATTCTGCTTATTTGTAAAAGAAGTGCACAAAATCCTGTTTCCTGAGAAACATTTGAAACAATAACATTTTTTAGTTTACCTGTACTAAGTTCTTTTCTGCACTTAGGTCAATGTTTCACGTTTCTTCTAAATATAACAATTTTATGATTGTTTCCTCTGAAGACTTTTGTTTTCTTTGATGCCTGTACCTGGAGATATTTCAAAATGCAACTTAACATGATCCTGAGCAACCTGCCCTAGCTGACCTTGCTTTTAGCATGGGCTCATAGGAGATGATTTTCAGAGACCCCTTCCAACCTCACCAATTCTGGTTTTCTTTGACATGGTGGAAGGTTATGGAGACACATAAAACTAGGATAAATTAGTTTATGGGGAGTGATACATTAAGAGTTTCTGGAACCCAGGCTAGTTCATTAAGAGCTAGTTGAGGTACATGTGACCTGTGTATTGCATATTCATATGTGGAAAACATCTAGTTTCTGGATCCAAATGGGGCTTAAGGGGAGTCTAGCCAGGCCAGTTCTAGCCAGCAACAGACATGTAATTCAAGAAACACATTTGAAAAGAAAGCACTTAGAGGATTTAGGCATCACCTGATTCAGGTGTAAACCAGGCCTTTTTGGATTTTTTTTTTTTTTTACTTAGGATCCTGAATTTTCTGTGAATCTGTACTTTATATGTTGTTCATTGTTTTCCATACTCAGGCCCATCCAGAAACCACCAAGGCAGGAGTGAAAGAGTTCACATCCATCTCCAAAAGACAAAATGAAAAAAGATTTTTTTTACTGTCTTTCTGTACATTTCTACCTTTGAGGCCATGCCATGCCATGCCATTGCTCAGAGTCAGCAGACCTGCATTCTTAATTTGAATATGTATGTAAAATGGATGACCCTCACCTTCCCCCAGCTGTGTGACTATTATAACCTTATAACTTCAAATAATGCTTCACAGCTGGGGCAGAGGGCTGAAAAAATACATGTGGTTACTTGCTTCTTTATATATGGTGTCCTTCAGTTCCAGTATGTGTCTGCTGTTCCTCAGTAGGGCAAACACTGACATACAGTACTTTGCTCCCCTTTAACTCTTGCACTTCCCTTTTAACCAGATGTAACAAACTCTTGCCTAAGCTATTCTGGCTCTGCTGCTATGTATGTTGACACCAATGGACTTGTGAGTGAGTAGGCCTGTCAGCAGTGGATATTTTTCTCCTCCATTGTCATTGGAATAATGACATCTCTTGCTTTATATGGTTTTGTGTCCTACTACTCAATAATCCAGTGCAGACCTCAGAGTGCCTGCAAGACACAAGTCTGTAATTTTGCCTAATAAGCCTAAACAAAGGAAATCCCTTGACTTCAGGACAAGAATGTGTCCTGTGTTCTTATTATTTGATAGACTAGAGAGCAAAATCACTGTTCTCCTTCATTTCTCTTTTCAGTCACAGTTATTCCCCCCATACCTGTATGACCAGATTCCTTTAAAGCGCAGCAAAAACATAATACATAATTATCTTATAACACCAAGAGTTTATTTGCTATTTTAAGTGTTTTCCTTGATTTTGTTTTTTTTAGAAGAAGAATATAAACCTTCTAGAACAAAACATGCTGAGGATAGCTTTCAGCTGACGCACTCCTAGCTAAAGCCAAGTGTCTTGGAAGTGCAGGTATGTTTACATCTGGGTTTTATTTGTGGCCCATCTTTAATAAAGATGCAACAACGATAAAGTAAAACACAACAGAACATGATAATATATGGCACATAATAAAGAACTGCCATAAGTACACTGGGGGCTCAATTTTGCTTTCACTATCTCTGTGAAACTCCATTGTTCAAGACTAAACTTTTACAATTGTCAGAGTTTCGTGTGGTTCAAAATGAGATATTTTCCAGAATTGTGAGGTCACTAGTTCCTGTTTGCCATTCCACAATATTCTGTTTATTCCTAGAATCCCTGTTCTTTCAGCAATAGCTGATGCTCTCTATAGCTGTTACTCCTGGGGGAATTGAGACTTTAAACATTCATTAAAAAGTGAATTGCTATTGTTGACAAAATACAGATGGCCAAGCATGAACTAGTGACACCTAGGAGTGCACTTCCAGTGCAGTGCATGGCAATCTGGCCGTGCAAATTCTCTAGTAGCTTTTACCAAACCAGTGTGTCCTTTGTTACCAGATTGGCCCTGCTGTGTGCTCGGATTCTTTCGCCTCAATATGGCACAAGCTGTTAAAGTAATTTCTTTAAAAAAATGAACTGTGCTTATTCCTGCTTTTAAGAGTGAGAAAAGATATGCTCTTTCACAGCAAAACTATTAGCGAACAATATCCGTGCAAGGCTCAGCTCACAAAATAATTACCCCAAGTCAAAGCTCTGCTTCAGGCTGCTACAAACGTAATGCTAGATGAGTCCCAGAGGCTCTGTCTGAACGGTGGGGTGTGCACCACAGCCATGTCCCTCATCATCTGGGGGGGACCTGGCTGGACCGGAAACTGGGGGTGGAGGGTGGAAGGGAGTTAGTGTGGAATCAGGGTGCAGCTGGGGCACACACACACATGTACACACACAGAGCTGTAGAAGCACACTTGGATTCCACAGGTTAGACACAGCCATAGCTTTAAACCAGCCATATATTTAAATTGTTTATTAATCTGTGTCCGACAGACTTAGTCTCCACAGACTACACTTAGATGCTACATCAGGGTGTAACACGCAGCATTACACTTGCATAATGACATGTATTGCACTCCAGCTTAACTTGGTGTGGAAAAGCCAAAGAAAAGCAATTTATTATTATAAACTAAGGCTGAGACAATAATAATTCAAAAAGATGACACAGGTTGAGGCTTTTTTGCATCTTTTTAAACACAGAGATAGATAATTTGGGCAGATAGGTAGAAATTGCAGCAGCTACATTGAGCTTTGGGCTATTTGAGGCTTAAAGGTTTTCTGGTTTTACGTTTTCTATTAATCTCCAATCTCTTAATTTTTTTTGTCCTTTCATATATGAGTAACATTTTTTCCCCACTGTTTTTCTACTGCTATATTTAAACTCTCTTAGTTTTTCCTTCTGTTTTCTTTATTTAAAGTCCAGTGGTCCTCCTTTCTCCCTCATACTCTTTCTTATTTTTTTTGTCATTCTTTCTTTCTTTCCCTTCTTTTCTTGGTGTGGAAAATTACAGTTTGCCTTTGTTTCTGTCCTCATGGTTGAGGCATTTCCCATGCTATTGTGTGTGCATGCATGTGCATGTTTGTATGTGTGAAAGACAGGCAGAAGAGGAGATACTGTGAAGCTGCCAGCAAACATCAAAATTGGAGGAGACAGGAGAGCAGAGGGAGTAAGAGACAGTCTTATTGAACTTGGAGAGGAATGAGGCCCACCTGGGGCTGGACCAGCCATTGGGAAGATTAAGGAAATAAAATAATTATGGAAAGTTAGTGCTGGAATTGTGAATGGGCCTGAGAGACCTGGCTGGGGCTCAGGAACTGGGAGTGGTGGCTGCCTGAGCTGAATCAAATTCTCAGTCACTCAAAACGGAACAAATAAGGAATGAGCAGGCACACTGAGAAATTGTTCTTTTGTACTTGACTTCTTTGGCCTTATGAATTGAAAGAAGATGTTTTTTCTTTCCTAAAGAATGGAATTTGAAAAAAAAAAATTATACCCTGGTCTATTTGATGAACATTTAAAAATTATTCTGATCAAATAGCCGGAAGCAAGAATCCTGTCTGTAAGGTAGAGCTCCTCAAATCTCTAACCTTTCCAAGCAGAGCAAGGCTTTCAGCATCCACACACTGAAACACAAATGGAGCCAGCACAGTTAGAACAGACATAGCTGTGAGCTTAAGGTTCCTATTTCTCCCTGGTTTTTCATAAAGAAGACTTAAGGTAATCTCTTTCTAACCAAGAAGGTATTGTCTGCTTCTGAAATGTGTAATCCTGAAGCTCATGTTAAAATTTAAAGAACAGACTAGTAGCTTGAAAATTCATTTGTTGCATAATCATCCAAGTGACTCTTGTGTACACCACAATGGGATCTTAATGCTCTGTCTTTTTCCCTGTGGTTTTTGTGTTGTTATTTCTTTGAACTTTAAGAAGGTCACAGAAAAAACCCACACTTTTATAAATATAAGTATCTTCCATTGTACACCTTTCTTTTAAAAAAAACACCAAAACCTCTTTAGAAATTATGTAATTTGGTTTCCTAATACACTTTTCATGATATCCAAGGATATTTATTTCATAGGATGTGCATTTTTAAATGGTGAATAAGATATGGATAGAAGTTTAGAATCAGTCTAAGCTCATGTAAATGATCACAATAATTATTAACTCACTTCAGTTCTAGCTATACAAGTAATAGAAATAGGACAGCTTGAAAGGTGCAAGAAGCTGCTTTACAAGATAAAATGGGATGCCTAGTGCAGCTATCGTTATCATCTGTATGGCTTGTGATGACAATTTGAATATTAAAACAAGCTACATATGCTTTGTTTCATGTATTTCTTCATGGATAACCCTTACTAGTTACTAATAAGAGAATGAATGGACTTATGGTCTGATTAAGCATCTCTTTCACTCTTAAGACATATAAAAAGTTTGTAAATACAGGGATATTTTAAGTCTGGTCTTTTATGATAAATAATATGATAAATGGTTAGGATGAAATTTCCTTATTTATGGACAGGAAGCAAGTTTAATGCTATGTGAAGCAGACAGTCCTATTCTTATGCTCTAAATCTCGATGAATACCATCAATATGTTGACTGAGGGATTTGTGGAGAGATGGACTAGGACACCAGGAATCTGAGTAGGATTTTTTCTTTTGCAAAGAAAGAAGAAAAAAGTGTAAGTTGGAAAAAACCTCTTTTAATCACTATATGTAACTTTTTTTCTCATCACAGCTTGCATTACTGATACAGTAAGTAGAGCTAATATGAGAATATGTCATTATGACATGGCTCAATCCATGCTACTGATTTTTGTAGCTTACACAGTTCTTAGCAGGCCACTGCAGAAAGCTCACTATTTTGAAATGCTTGGAGGGGCCCACCAGATATTAACTTAAGAATTATTGGTTGTGGGCAGAAATGGACTGAAGGCATTTCCTGCTGTGAATGACACTTGGAAGTTCTTCTTTTGCAGCACTGTAGAAAACAACGGCAGAATTTATACAGCATTCATAGACAGCGGATTTCCCCAGATGCTTCAGAAATGCAGTCAAATTTAAAATGCTCTTCAGCAGGGCTTCGTATTTTGTTTTTATTGGCTGTAGAACAATAATTCAAGTGTGAAATGAGACTTATTTACTTGCTGGTGGAAGTGTGGATGTTGTGGGATAGGGGAGGAAAGTTTTTTTAATATTTACTTTTTGTTTTAGTATAGGTAGTGTAGGCTTTTTAAATGACAGCTGCTGGAAGCATGCTCAGAAACCACGGACACTGTGTTCCCTGAGATCACAAGCAAATCTCCTAGTCTTTCTAACCTGACTCTTGAAAATTGGGCTCTGTTTCAGTGAAAAGGAGAAGTGCTGTTGCATGTTTCAATGAAAGTTATATCCCCAAATTTAAAATGAATGGCATAGACTTGTCTATTTTTCATTATCATCATGAGACATGGCATCAATGAGGTTCATGAGCAAATGAGCACTGTATTACCAACTGGCTGTAGAAAAGGAGATGAGAAAAAAAAGATTCATTCAGCGATGTGTCAATTGCTTGAAGAAGCAGCAATTAATGACAGGCTCTTTTTTCTTCTCTTTGAAGACTAAGGGAAGGAGGAATTGTCCTTCTTCTGTATATCTGAACATATTCTACCTCGTAACTTTTAGCTGATGATTCAGTCAATGAATCTTTTCCTTGCTTATGTTGGTGAGAGTTTTGTATTGAATTTGGCAGAATCTCCATCTGTTCCCATTAGAGTACAAAGCTCCACTAAAGAAAAAAAACCCCTTTTTCACCAGGTATAAGAAATGTATTAATACTTTATTAATCTTAAAATTTTCTGTGCATATAAGGAATAAGATGCTTAGCACATAATACAAGTTGTGGATATTACTGATATTTGGTGTACCAACCAATTCATTTATACAGGGAAATCAAACTCACTTGCATTGGTCTGTATCAATTTGCATCACGCTCACCAGAGGAAGAAAGTAATTGGTAATGTTAGTACTACTTCTGAGGAGTTCTTAGAATTTACTTGACTTTAGGGATTAGCATGGATTTAGATTTGGTTGCTCCTAGAGCTGGAAATAAAAGAACCTTTCTTTCTCAAAGTCCAGGGAGAAAACAGTACTTCCTAAGCTCGATCATAAAACTGGAAGAAAAATATTCATGATTAAGAAATACAAATCGACACCTTATGTAGGAGGTGAATTGATTTTAACACAATGGGAAAAAGCTTCTTTTATTAGACAGGTAAAATTGGAGGAGAGGGAGAGGGAGGAAGAGGGCTGATTGACTGACAATGGGCAAACTCAGCCCATTCTGTCTCTGGTTGTAAGTAGGATGCAATGGTTCTTTAATAGTTCTAACCAGTGGCTGGAACAGGCAGCATGGGACCTTTATCTGTCCCAAATTGCAAGATGTGATAAAGCCCACTCAATAAAATGTTTGCATTTATTGGAGTTTACCTAAGTACCTGCTAGGAAAGCAAAAGATTTCCACTATTTTTGGGAGTTGTTCTATTAGGACCTTGCCGATCTTCAAGTAGGACCTACTGTATTATTTGAATATGTAGGAAGGAATGAAGTCTGATGTGCTGGATATTTTATAAAGAGTTAATGAACTGACATATGTTTATACTTACTGCAGATAATCTCTCTTTGGAAAACCCATCTAACTTTTAAACTGTACAAAATCGGCATACTATATCACCTAAATTGGATTTGAAAATGGCATTTGGATAAAAATAAAAAAAAAATACATCCTTCTGGTTATATGTGATCACTTTATTATGTTTGATAAGAATGAAAAGTTGAAGGATTTGACAGTCCCAAAGCCTGGCATGTAAAATGAAATTCCTGAATGTAAATTAGACAGATTAAATTAAGCTTTAAAAGACCCTTGATGGAAAAAAGGATATATTTAAAGTCCAATAAACTTCAGGCCTCTTTCAAATGTCTTAAAATGAGGACCAGAATGCTTGCTAGGTACAAACTCTACAGGTTTTGATTTAATAAAAAAATTGGATTCTCTAATTTGAAAAAATCCTCATACTGTATTTGCCTTGGAGAAATGAATGTGAAACCTCATAGAGCAGAATGTTTCCACAAATATATTTCAGTTTGAGATGAATGAACTGTGTGCTCTGTTTAGTAATCAGACAACAACGAATCAATTAACTTTCTCTACAGTTATTTGATTTCTGTGTGACTTCCCTTAGCAATGCACAGAAAAAAATGGGCTTTTGGTAGAAAGTCTTGATAATTTTTTATAAGGTAGAGTTGCCATAAGTAGGGATGAGGTATTTTTAGGTTATATTTAAGTTGCATGAATTATTTGCTCTGCTGGTAAAAAAGTACAAAAGAGCTTCTGTTGTACTCTTGGTAGAGCATTTTATACATTGTGACTTACTGTGTCCAAGGACTGCTTCCTGCTTCTGAAAAAAATACTCCATTAAAATAAAATAAAAAGCCATAAACCCTGACATTAGTCAAGCCCTGTTTAGTGAAACAACCAAAAAAAATCACACATTATTTTGTATTGCCTATGTAGAATATAGAATCATAGAATCATAGAATAGTTGGGTTTGGAAGGGACCTTAAAGATCATCGAGTTCCAACCCCCCTGCCATAGGCGGGGACACCTGCCACTAGACCAGGCTGCTCAGTGCCCTGTCCAGCTTAGTCTTGAACACCTCCAGAGAGGGGGCATCCACAGCCTCTCTGAGTAACCTGTTCCAGTGTTTCACCACCCTCACTGTAAAGAATTTCTTTCTTATGTCAAGTCTATGTTCTTTTAGGTTCACTTAAATGCAGTTTCAGATGAAGCACACTGTGCAAGTGATGCCTTCCCTACCCAAAGAAGCAGGAAGACATTTTATTTGCTTTAAAACTCATGATAAGCCGAGGAATCAGGTGCAGCTAGAGGGTTTTGCTGAAGCTGGGGAGGACTGCAGTAGTTCTGGTCATTGTTACGGCTCATAACCTCTCTGTGCAGGAGTTTTTGTCTTGTACTTGAGCAACTTGGGGAAAGATCTGATGCATGCTTTGGTCTTCAGGAAATACTAGTGGAATGATAAAATATTCACGCTGCCTATCTCTGCAAGTCTTCTCTCCTTGTTCTCCATCCCTTTGGTCAACCAACCACTGCTGCTTAGCTAGGTGGTGCAAATTAACACAGCCCTTGAGCTTCTCTGACAGCTCACATCAGTTTCTTTTTAGCTTTAGGAAGTTCTTCATCTCACATGGTTTGGAGCCTTACATCTGGCTGCACCAGCAAAGTCTTACCTTGTAGTAAAGGGGATCTCCTGTTCATGTGGACAGGACTAGGATCTGTCTTCACACTCAGGGGAAAACTATGAATCCCCACAACATTAATTCATTGCCATCATCTCTTTTATGGGTGCCATTACCCTTATATGGGTGTGCTGATGAGTTTCACTTTGATTTAGTAGGTATTTTAAGGATGGTCTGCCATATTTCCTTGTGTAGATCTAGAAAAAAAAAAACAACAAACCACCCAGAAAATAAAAAGAAGAAAAGAAAGAAACAATCATATAAGATTCATGACGTTCCTGGTAATATGCATAACTTTTTATAGCCTAACAGAGCTGGGCAATAACCTTACTCCAGAAAGATATGGGAAAAGTCTCATCCCTTCATGCAAACTAGTGCTTGGTAAAATCACAAATAAGAATTCAAGAACGGAGGAATTTTGGGAAGTTGCTCTGAAAATTTTCAGTATAGTGTAAATTTTTTTAGCAAGACTCCAAGACTTTTAACAAGGGTTTTTTATTAGAAGGGAAGAAATTCCACTCCTCTAAGTTTCCAGTCCTTTCCCCCATAATGGGTTCTCATTTTAGTGTAACTAATTTATATCACTGTATGTCACAAAATAAAGAAGGAATTTGCTACCTCAGCTGTCTTTCTGACTGTTTTTGTTTTGTTCTGATTTGGGTTTTTTTCTTCCCAGTACATTCAGTGTGGTCTTTGATTTTTTTCTGCCTATGATTATTCTGTGTGCCAGAGGCAACCAATTCCCTTTACCATGTCAGGAATACTCTTAGTGAGTGACAGGTGTGGTGTGAATAGGAATGAAGTGAAAATTGGAACTATTTAACTGCATCTAAACTAAGCCTTGTGTACATACAAGGACATACAGATCTCTCTCCCCAGAGCACCCTCAACCATCTCATTTGAAATGTGTTAATAGCAATTCTGGATTATTGGTTTGATTAGTAGTATGTTGTTTTAAAGCTAAAAGAAATAATTATTTAGTGCAATGTTTGAAGAGCCTTAATCCTTCTGCACACATTTTTACACCAAGGAAAACAAATTCCACTTAGCCTGAATGTTCTACCATTTACATAGAAATTGATATTTAAGGAAGAAAAGGGGAAAATGCTGTTGCTTGTATGTGCTTTATGTGCTGTTTATTAACAGCTTCTGATACTGATACTTTCCCATGCTGAAATGGCAAAGCATACTTAAACTTTAGTTTTTTTGCAATATTTTATTCATAGATCATTTCACTTATCTCAGGTACAGCAGAACATACTGACAGAGACTAATTTCAAGTGAGCAGTAAGCTTTTCACTGATCAAAGCTTCTGGTGAGTCTTAGCCAGCTCATCTAGATGAAGTCTGTGTGACTTCTCTGAACAGACCGTTAGGAGTTCTTTATATAGATGTATATTTTTTTGCCTTCAAACTTTTAAATTATGCATCAAGTTTTAAAATGATAGTGAAGTCGTTTTTACTTGTGTTTTAATGCATAAATCCTGAAGCTTTTGGTTATTTTTCCCTTGTGTCAGGGTGAGCTCCCAATAATGTGAATGGAAGTTCAACTTTAGTAATGATAGAGTAATAAAAACTGGATCCGGATCTCAGGATTTGGCACATGGACACTAGATCTATTAAGTCATCTTGTCCATACTCCTGCCAATGCAGAATTGTTCCCTTCAGCATAATCTCCAGTGCCTTATTCCATCCAATTTTAAATGACTTGGGTGAAGCGGTTTCCATTACTTCACTTGGTTGAAGTATTACTTATTCCACAGACTAATATAATGCTTTTCAAGCTGCTTCATTCTCATGGATCACTTCCCAATCCCAGCATTTCCCCCAGACGAACAAGTATGAGTAAGGGTAAGGAAAATGTGTATATAAAGGCCAAAAGGAAAAAGTGGCATGAAGTCCTTCCCCTCTCTCAATTTTTTTATATCTTTCTCCTTGCTTCATATTTCTGTCTCTTCACTTCTGCCAGTGCGACTTGAACTAAATGCCCTGAGAAACAGATCCACTGTGAATTTTTCCCCATTTTTCTGCATGTGAATCACAAAATACTCTGTGAGGTTCCCTGTCCCTTCCTTTCCCCCGATGATATCCTATTATTTTTACTTTGACTTTATTTATGTTTAGTAAGGCACTGACTTTTACCACTTATTGCTGACTCCTCATTATTTATTGAATGTCACTTAACTCTTAAGCCATTATTCAGAATAGAAAGTACTTTTCATAGCGGATCCACATAGTATATTTTTTTGCTTGTGAATATGAGTGAGTGTGTGTAGTAAAAATGGCTTTTTACAACTTGTCATGAATGCTAAAGCCAATTGTAATAGTAGACAAGACTGAGAGGGGTTTGTGGCCCTGTTTTGTAGAGTATCTCATGTATACAGCAAAACAATGCTTTAAACAACCATGCATGCATAATGGGGTTGAAATATTTGGTGTTGTAGCTGAAATTCCATGCTAAGATCTTTGATTCATCTTTTAATAATATGCACAGTAGATGTTGCAAGAACAAAGAGTGGATTTGGCACTTTATTGAGATGTAGAAATTCAACAGCAGGAAATAATCTTCCTTGAAAGAAACCCTTATTTCCGTCCTCTTTTTTTTTTATATATCCTTTAGTAGCTGATCACTTAAAACAGGTGCTGTAATTCATGATTAGACATTAAACATTTACGATGGATGGTGTCTGTGTTTAGAGACAACTTTATGTACCAGTGCTTGTAAGGCACTTCCTCTCAGAAATCAAATGGAAATAAGATCATATAACACTCTGGAAAATTATAGATTCAAATATTACATCTGCTTGAATTATTCATTGGAGTTCAGTTACTCAGTTCATTTTCATATATGTAATTATTCAGAAATGAAACTTGATTCCTACAGTTGTGTTCTTTACATAGAAGTGTTCAATAAAAAAAGGGTGCCACATGGGTACAAATATGCCTGAGTCTCAGGTGTTACCACTGCTGCCCAGCTTTCTGGGCTGTGACAGTTGTAGTGGAAACATCTGGAAAAATTTGCCAGTGGCTCAAGAGGGAGAGCATGCCAAGGAAAGTCTCCACATAATGGGAAGAAAGTGAGAGCTGGTTCCTGAAGTACTGGTGAGAAGTGGTATGAGAGCACCAAAATGCCTTAGAGCAGCTGCATTTGACTAATTCAGGTCTCAAGAGAAAGGGAACTGCTAATAATTTCCCTCCATGAAAATCTGCTCTATGTAGGATGCTTACTGTCACAGGAACATATTCACCATTACTGATTAACTAACCATCCTCTTTACTGGCATGTTCATATTTGCCTCC
This sequence comes from Turnix velox, assembly GCA_013400935.1. Taxonomy (NCBI): domain Eukaryota; kingdom Metazoa; phylum Chordata; class Aves; order Charadriiformes; family Turnicidae; genus Turnix; species Turnix velox. Next base: position 271,468 of record VZTY01011095.1, read on the forward strand.
ATAAGAATTAGCATCAGTGATTTTAATTGTGTAGAGATGAGAATCCCTACTCAGTCCAGACCACACTGGACACAGGTCTAATGACATGGATAGAGATGTTTTGGAGGCATTAATCTGAAATCACTGGCTGGCTGGCACACACAACTGTCCCATGGCATGGTTGCATCTATGTGGCTGTGCAGCCTTTCTCTTTTCTCTGCTTTGATATGTGCACAGTGGTAAAAGTTGTTGTGTTTTTTTTTTTTTGAGTAACTTGTCTTGTAGAGAAATAAACCGAATGTTTTTCCAAGGCAAAGACATGCATGAACTTTGAAATGCATCCTGAAACAAGCAGATTTTCTTCTGTTGTGTACAAATTGTCTATGTTCTAGGAGCATACCCTGCAGAGACTGAACTGCAATGAGGTGCTTTGCTAGCTAGACACATTTTATCCATTGGGCACAACTCCTGCTCTTTGTCATGCTAATCTTAGTGACCAGCTCCTTCTAGTTGGTAGTGATTGTTCACTGGGAACCTGCAGCACCTCCAGTAGGCACAGCAGAGGTAGCTTCAGCTGAGATGAGTTGTGTATGTTTCACCTTTACCTTCCAGAATATGTAGGTGAGCACCCCACTTTTTCCTGTCTCTACTTTGGATAAATATAGCCTACCTGAATATCAAATCCCTGGCATGGAGAGCAAAGAAAACCTATATACAAATGCCTTGTCTGGCAAATGGATGAATATTTATGATGAACTGTGCAGAGGGCAAGATACACTTACACTGAGCAAGGAAAACCCTAGTGTCAGACATCTAAGGTTTTGTTAACAGTTTTTTGTTTTGTTTTGGTTTGGCTTTTTACTTATGGTGGCTATTTCAGAGAGTTCTTTGCATTTTAGTCTCAGTTTTGTCAGGTTGTTGAATTTATTTATGTGCTACTTAAAACAGAAGACAGACAGAACATCCACTAAACCAACAGTTTTCCAACACACAATATAAATATCTGCTATTCTAAGGACAAAAAGCAATGAAACAAAAATGGGATATCGTCCAAGAAAAGATTTGAGAGGCAAATAGAACCTGGAAAAGAGAGAACACAGGAAAACAAGACACAATACAGAAGGTATGTCATGTAGGAAACATTACATCCTCCTTCTGAAGACCGGTATCGTCAAACCTTTTATCAAAACAAAAGCTTCTTTAACCATAATTGGTCATAATTGGTCTTCCTCAGGCTAGCTCTGTGTTAAACTGAATTTCTGGATTATTCTTTATCAAAACAGGTCTCATTAGTTGTATGCTTGCTCAAAAGACTGCACTAACTTTGCCTCCAAGTTGCCATTCACCAGGAGGATGCGCATGGGAGATCTGTCCCCATACTAGTTCTACTGTCATCAGAATATGGGTGGATCAAATATATTCTCAGAGCAGAACTCACATGGAAGTCTTTTATAAAGTCCTAAGTCACTTAACTGTACAGAAGGCAAGCCCTGAGGGGAGGCTGCAGAGTGCTTTCTTATTCCTACCAAATTACCCAGGGTGTCCTGTGTCCATTCTAGTTGGATTTGCAGTCATTTTCTCCCCAGCAAGGATGAGTGAAAAATAATTACACAGGCTGTAGGTAAATGCTACAGTCCTCATCTGAACAACCACAGTATGTAGACCCTTGGGTTCTAATGATCTGGATTGCAAACTGACAACTTAGAGAACAAGCAAAGACATTGGTAGGTGTGTTCTCCAGCATTTGCAGAACATCCTATTTGAGATGACAACAAATTTGAATGAATATTAAATGTTGTGAAGGTGATATAAAGCATTTTTTTAAAGTGCCTGAAGGGAACAATGTACTTTAGCAAATCATTTACTTTCACCAAAGCCCAGCTATGCTGGTGGTGACCACTGTGCTTTTGGCTTGCAATGGAGGATGCTATGGGGAGGAGGCTTAGAGGGCAAACAGGAACCTTTGTTTCCTTTCATTTAGGGAAAAGAAAACAGGGCAGAAGGAGGAATGTTAAGCAGCTGTCTGAAACCTGCTTTGTTTCAGCTTCATTATGAAAAGATCCATGAATTGTTTTTATACAAATTATAGAATATTTTGGACAAAACCACAGAGTGAATTGATAGATGCAGTAAGCATTTTTATTTAGAATATGCGCCACCTTTTGACTGGAAGTTGTGGTGTAAATTTGAATGAGCAGATGCTGGGCTCTTTGAAACAGGGCTCTGAAATCTGATCCACTGCCTAATAGTGGAATTAGCAGCCAATATGATAAGGTAAATGCACGGTTGTCAAACTCTGCTCACCACCTATTTCATCATCCAGAGAGCAAAGAAATCATGACAGTACAACATCCCGGCAGCATGAATCTGTCTCTTTTAACATCATGCTATCACTGTCAGTTGGGAGAGCAGTTACTCACTTTGGTGCTCTCCACTGAATATCCAGGATCATTTGAAGTTGGTGGAAACGTGAGTGCTTCACAGCGTCTGCTTTTTACATCTTAGTGCTCTGCAACCATAAAAACAGATGTCTGAAATAGTTTATTGTGTTTTCCTCAAATATTATACAGTGCTGGTATGTGCAGAGCACAAAGGATTACCTCAACAGCATTGTGTAGGTCTTTGTCTTTAGTTTATGGTTTCTCTGATCTATTGTACATAAACCTTTTTATAGGAATGGGAAGGGATGGTAGCCTAAGTAAAATTAAACACTGAACTATGCGAATCTTTTAGGGCTCTCCTGTGCTGTAAATGGAAACACTGAAGACCCAAAATAGAAAACCTTTAGAAATAAGCATTTTCATCAAGCATTTCAATTCAGGAAAGTATTTTGCTCTAGACCATGGTTGGAGATATGGTTTGGGGCTGGAAATATCAGGTCTAATTCTCCCAAGGGATGGAGGAAGCGATCTCTCACATCTTGAAATTTCAGTGGGGAAAGCTTAGCTATGTTATCATCTCACTGTTCCTGCCTCAGTCTCTTCTGTGAAAGACAGTGGAAGTTAGAGTCAAGTACCAATATGGCTACAATACAAAGATCATGAGATCCTTCCAAGAGAAATGAGTGACATAGTATAATGTTTTTTTCAGGCATCTGCCATTGTTGAATGTAATACATTCTTAGGTTCATGACTAAAGAATCATGCCAGGAATAAGCCTTTATACTGAATGAAGCAGCTTGCTATTTCCCTATAGGAAAATTCTAATCCAATCTGTCTAATTTACAGCTTGGCTTACTGGTTAGAGCACGATTGGAGATTTTCAAAGTATTGTAATAACATGGAACTGAGCAATGTATAAGACAGTCAAACCCACTGAAGGCCAAGATGTGATGGGAATTGGTTTCCTGAAAACCTCAGGAAAGGAGCCACACAGGGTTATTTAGAAGGGACTGGAGGGTAGAAGTCCATGGATTCAGTTCCTTGGTTTGACCTTTCCCAGGAGTTTATCTTGGCAGCTAGGGAGTACTGCAGCTGTTTGTTTGTCTGCTCTCATCTGATGAATCTCATGTTGATGCATCTTTAAATGAAGAGGTAGGAATGTGCAGGACAGTGAAAGAAGTTCTCAGAATTGTTGTAAGCCTCACTAACATAATGCTGACACTTGCATAGTTTCCCTTGATGTATCTTTTCTTCTACAGAAAACTCTGGAGCAATCCAGAAATTCCAGACCTGCATTTTGTCTGTGTGTATCAAATCTACCCCACATGCACAAGTCAGCTGTCCAGGGCAAATATAATGAGTTCAAAACTTCTTGGAGGCATCTGGCCTACTTTGCACGTGTCTTACACATTTCTTGCATGGAAAAGGCAAGGCAACAGGCTTGTGTACATGCAATAAATGTGTGAGCTTATGCAAATACTTTTTTCTTGGTTAAGCAACCTTATGTTCAGGGCTTGTGAACCAAAACTCCAGAGAGAGTGGAAATCTATCAGTGTGTTTTGTCTTGAGTGAGCTCTACACACCAGCCTCTTTGCTGTCCCTTTCTAAAAAGTCCACTGTCTACTCTGGATTTCACCCTAGATGGACACCTGCACTTTCAGGTACTTTTTTTGCATAAATATCTCAGAAAAGCAATTCTTAATCCCTTTAAAAGCTCTGATGAAATCTCAGGCTATATAAAGACCTGAGGCAAAGTTTGACTTGTAGTTCTACTGATAATGATGGCTGCAGTCCACTGCATGGAATTTCTAGAAGATCTCAGCACAATTCTGTAGGTGCTTTAATAAGGAATTAGATTCCAAATTTTAGACATAAAGAGTTTAATGCTGTGGTCAGAGTTTGTGTGCATTCTGCAGAACTTGTGGGTAAAACACTGAATAGAAATTCTTTTTTATCCCCTAGTTGTCTTAGAAATCATGTTTCATTAGAGCAGTGCAAAATGTTCACAATGAAACACCAGACCACACAAAAGTCACCTGGTGTGGAGTTTTGTTACAAACTAGTAACGCAAACCATATTTATCAAAAGATTTCCTCAGCATTGTGGAACTCCTGAATGACCTGAACTCAATTTTAAGCATATATGGTGTGTGGCTTTGGATCAGAATCATGCAGAATTCATAGCTTTGCGTGGTTTTGATGTGAGGTGCGAATAAACACCAGGTGAAGCAGAGCAATTTCAATTGAGTTTCAATTTGATCAGGATCTGATCCTCACCCGGTGTTAATCGGTGTGGCTCCATTGAAATCAATATTTTGCTCCATTGTGGAGCTGCAGCAATTTACTCTCGCTGAGGAGCTGATTGCAATTTTCAGTTTGCTCAAACCTGAAAGTCAAAGTCAAACTCAGTGGGTGTGAAACTATTTGGATCAAAATGAAAGAAAATGTTTGGACAAATGCTTGTGAAGTAAAACTGGTCCTTTATTTTGCAGCTGTATGGTCGCAGCCCTGAAATTTATATCCCTAACGATATAACCATAAGTTTAAATCCATCGTTACTTTTCTTGCTAACCAGGAAAATTACTTTTGCTAAGCCTACCTTGTGATATAAATTTAAAAGGAGAAAAAGTTATTTCTACTCAAGTGCTGTAGTAATCCCAGATCCCAAAGTTTTGGAGATAGCTAAGAAAACTCATGACCTTGAGTGCAAAGGAATGCAGGAGAAACCTCTGTTGTTTTTTTTTCTACTTAGACACTTAACATAGAATTATAAAGGCAGCAAAGGCTGCCTAGGACAACAAAGATAACCCTAAAAATAACTTTTTCCAGGACAGCCCTGCAGAAAATTGAAAACTGACAACATCACCTTGCATTTTAGTTCTGCTCTGTTTATTGTTTCCTTTCCAGCTATTCCATCAATTCAGAAGACAGTTTTCCATTGACTTGTCCATTTCCCAGAATGCAGTAAATAAAGAAAGTGAGCAAAGCAATGGTCTGTAATTCTGAGATGTTGCAGTATTTTCCCCAGAAACAGAAGGCTGTCATTATGCCTCTATTATTAATGATCAGGATGCCTTCACCAGCTGCATCCAGACTCATGAGTCAAGGCCATGTTCCTGGGTGCTGGTATTTGATCAGCTGTAATGTTCAAATGTTACAGCTGTCCTGGCATTGTTTTAGGTTTGGGCCACTCCATCCTGCCAATTTCTGGGCGCTGAGCAGGAGGGAGCAGGCACTGCTGACCATTGCTACATTTTATGTTGAGTGGAGGCTCCTGTGTGCAATGTGAGGGAATTTAATAGTATGGTCATACTCCAGTTTCCAGCAGCTAGGATGGTTCTGGCATGTGGAAGTTACTAGTGTAGATCCAGCCATTGTGTCTTGGCCTGCCAGCCATCTTGGGCATTTCATTTTTTTCTCTCTTCTCTCATGTTCATACGTTCTTTTTAGATTTGTTTTATTTATCAAGCAACTTCTGGTCACCATATGGTAGAAGCAGCATCAGTTCAGATACATTGTCATGTAAGTTTGTTGCACTTGCTAGTAAGACAAATTCTGGGATGTAGTTAAATCTTTTGGAACCTGCTAATAAATAGTCTCAACTGATAGACTAGAGTTTCTTGCATGGAATGGAGACTGATTGAGGATTCTAAATATAGGTGGTTTTGCAGTACACTATATACTTTTCTAGTATGAAAAGAATCCTTTTGGCAAATGTGTTAAAACTGAAAAAGGATGATGAGGAAATCTATTTTTCTCATCAAGTGGAACAAGTGAAAACTGTTAGGATTGACACTGGCAAAACACATTGGAGCTGCTTTCTCACTTTGTCAGTGTTTACATTCCTTTGCCCTTTCATTCAGTATAGAAGTGTTTGAGGTCTTGTGTGCTGAATCTTTAACAATTTCTTATGTCATTGCTTTTGCTTATTTGTAAGAAATAAGAGGAAGAATGTATATAAAGATCAAAGCTTTTATGGGGAGTGTGGAAATAAATATCAAAAACTTCCCACAAATTTCGAAACCTGAACTGTGTCTTGATTTTACAAATGGTTTGCGGAGAACTATTTTTTTTCCCTAAGATAAACAAGTGACAGCATTTACCAAAACTGTAGTGTTTTATGGTGAATGAAGAGGTGGGGGGCACTTCACTCAAATGACTTTTCATGAGCATATTCCATTTGGTCACTTTTTGGAAAAATAATAGTCAACTCTTTCCAGAGAATGCTTTCATTACAAAACTGAGACGAGTCTGTCACAGACACAGCCTGTGCAATGAGAAATATCCGTGAAACTAAGTGCAGTGTGGACATTATGATAAGCAAGAGGACCCACTTGTGTGGGATCATTTCCAGGTGTAGAAGTGATTCTATTTTGCCCCTGTCTGAGAACACCTTAGGAACACGCTCCCTGTCTTCCCTATTTACTAATCTTCTCCATCCCTAGCAACACTTATGCCACATGTCATGGCTGTTAAGGTGCAGTAGGTCAGATAAATAGGTCTGAATGCTGGTAAAGAAATCTCTTATTGTAAGACTGGGAAGCTTCAAACTTATCTCTTTTCCCCAGAGAGGGTGGATGAGAGAGAGCAGGATCTTCTACAGAAGAGTGGAATTAAAAAGTTGAGGTTTAAAGAGTGAGGAGAGTGTTGAGAAGAATTCCCCAAGCCACCCTGTAAGAATGGAATCTTTTGGCAAGGAGGGATGATCCAGTGGTCGATGAAAGGTCCAGACTGAGATCTTTGTCTGCCTGAGGTAGTTCTTGAAAGGCTGTCTGTTTGCCTGTCTGCCTCTTTGGAGTGAGCTTTAGCCCCCAGACCTGCCAAAGTGTGTGTGCAGCTCTGTGCTGCTTTGGGAGTTGGGACTTGGAATTCTGACTCAATGCCAAGGGCCTGTATGCTCTGCACATTCTGAAATATTTGGGGATTTTTCAGGAATTGTAAACTTATTCTCGGGGTGTGTTCATATAGAGCTATTCTTGCTAAAATTCCATATCAAAATAACATTTGAAGAGGTGTTGTGAAAAAGATCACCGGCTGAAAAGTTAATTTCCTGCCCAAATGGATGACGCCTGCAAGGCAAAATAAATGTGTTTAAAGAAATTGACTATCTACATCTGTCTATCTCAGAAAGAGTTTACTTTTGTCAATAAGGTAGAATCTTGTGAATCTACACACTTCATAATTTGCAAATAAGGTTGTCAGTTTTTCCTCACTTTTTGGCAATGATTTAAGAGCAGAGAGCTTTAGCAAGGGCTCAGATTACTAAAATTATATTATGTTACACAATATACTTCAGCTCATTTACAGAAGAACTTTATTAATTTGTATTAATAAGAACCCAGCATGTGTAAATTACTTGTAAATTACTTCTTGTTCTTTTAT
>VZTY01011097.1:1013-12863 GCA_013400935.1 Turnix velox
TGAAGACAGGCTGAAGGAGTTGGGGTTGCTCACTTTGGTGAAGAGAAGGCTCAGGGGGGACCTTATAGTAACTTATCAGTACCTGAGGGGGTCCTACAGAAAGGCAGGGAAAGGACTTTTTAATATGATATTGGATGGGAGGACCAGAAACAACAGATGTAAATTGGAAGGGGGTAGATTTAGACTTGACATTAAGAAAGAAATTCTTTACAGTGAGGGTGGTGAAGCACTGGAACAGGTTTCCCAGAGAGGTTGTGGATGCCCCCTGGAGGTGTTTAAGACCAGGCTGGACAAGGCACTGAGCAGCCTGATGTAGTGGGAGGTGTCCCTGCCTATGGCAGGGGGGTTGGAACTCGATGATCTTTAAGGTCCCTTCCAACCCAAACTATTCTATGATTCTGTGATTAGTACTTACCATAGATATTACTGCCCCAAATAGCTCATGAAACCCAGCATTTACTCTAATGCAGATGGAGATGCTTGTGCTGTCTTCCCTGTAACTACAATAGTGTATCCTTCCTACTTTCCTTTCCCAAATAACAAATCTTATAGTAACATTTAGTTATACTGGATAACTTCAGCTGCTTTAGCAGCTGATAAATCAAAATGGAGAAGTCTGACTCATCTGCCTCTTCATTTTCTTCTGCTCCTGGACGTGGGATCCTACTGTTTGCCTGAAAAGAGAACTGAAACTCACTGGTCTCCTCTGAATAACATACTCCAGGTTCCAATCAAAAAAATCAACCTCATTGAAATAGTGGATAAGGTTCTTGGTAGGTTTGTGTGTTTTATCTATTTAACAAAGGGCCCAATGAATAATACATCTGGCACAAGTAAGTAGAAGTACTTGACTGAAGAGTTCAACAAGGAGGGAAAGAATGAGATCTCACTTTATTCCTAAGTGGTGATCTTACTGATTTCCTCAGAAGGATTATATAAATTAATACATGCATTCAGTATGCTTTTCACCAAGTGCACATAATTCTGCTTTCCATATTCTATGCTGGTAAAATAGGAATTAAAAAACAGATACAAAATCACTTCATGAAGATAAGGAATCTTAAAATGGAAGGGTTGAGCAGGAATATGGTTTTTAATTCATAAAGTAACAAGGCTATAATTTGGACTTCTCTTTCTGCATAAATAAATACTAAACTAAAAGAATCATAATCACTGTATCTTTTTGTCTAACTTCCATGCATTACAACAAAAAGTAATTTCCATCCTGGGGTTTTGCCTGACCTAAGCTTAATCACTTGTAGTTGTCAATGGCTGTTTGACTACACTATCTTCCAGAAAAGCTCATTCAATTGGTTCAGCCTCCTACCTAAAAAAAAAATTAAATTAAAAAAAAAGATAGCTATTTCAAGTTGACATCTGACCTAGCTTCTAGCCATTTGTTCATATTTTGCATTTCTCCATTAGATTATTAAATTGTCAAGCCCTTCTTTGCCCTTTCAGGTACTCCTATACTAACCAGGTGCTTAGCAATTTTTTTAGCTAAACAAAATGAATTAACCTTTTGAAACCTCTTCAAATGCTGCAAGTCTCAGTGTGGATTTTCTGGATAGCAGTGACAGCCAGAAGCTCTGCAGAACACTGCCTCCAGGACACTGTAGCCACAGACACAGTGCATTTAGCTTTATAGAATCATAGAATAGTTTGGGTTGGAAGGGACCTTAAAGATCATCGAGTTCCAACCCCCCTGCCTTAGGCAGGGACACCTCCCACTACATCAGGCTGCTCAGTGCCTTGTCCAGCCTGGTCTTGAACACCTCCAGAGAGGGGGAATCCACAGCCTCTCTGGGCAACCCGTTCCAGTGTCTCACCACCCTCACTGTAAAGAATTTCTTTCTTATGTCAAGTCTAAATCTAACCCCCTCCAATTTACATCCATTGTTTCTAGTCCTCTCATCACATATCATATTAAAAAGTCCTTCCCCTGCCTTTCTGTAGGACCCCCTCAGGTACTGAGAAGCTACTCTGAGGTCCCCCCTGAGCCTTCTCTTCTCCAGGCTGAACAATCCCAACTCCTTCAGCCTGTCTTCATAGTGCAGTTGCTCCAGCCCTTTGACCATCTTTGTGGCCCTCCTCTGGACCTGCTCCAACAGCTCAATGTCCAAAGCTTTGCCAGCCTTTGATTTTAGTCTTTCTTAACATATCTATAACCTCGTTTATTAACCTCTCACATTGACCATTTATTTTGATTGTTTTCCTTTTTCCCTGTATGGCTTGTTGGGTCTTTACTTATCTACTTCTAATTACTGCTTTCATTTGATCAATGAAGAACAGCAAAGGCCTGGTGCAAGCTGCTATTAGAGCCATCGCTCTCTGCACCACTGCCAGGAGAATTCAAGCTGCTGGGCTACATCTCATGCTAAAAGCAGCCTGCTCTTGTCAGTCCAATGCTATCCCTAGCTGGTATTACTACTGCAGAGACATTTACACCAATGGAATTTCATCTAATTTTGGCAAATATTAATGGAAAGAGACTCTCATGGCTATGTCAGAGTTGCAGCAAGAAAGCTCAGCTTGCTAGAAACACTGCTAGCTTTGGCAGGACACAGCTGAAGCAAAGCTCACTGTCGACTGATAAGACACTCCACCATGCCATGTTGCCAGGGAAACAGCAGAAGAGAACATAAGGTTGTTAAACTAGAGGAGTCCTTAAAAAGAAAAAAAAAATTTAAAAAATCTTAGGGCCAGGCTGTCCTGAAGTAAATGTAACATATGTATGACATACCATCATGTTATTCTATAAAATCAGTATAAAACTAGTTTCTCCCTGTAAATGATGGGTTGAAGGATTCCTGCTTCTAAAGATGCTTCCTCTGTTAAATGGATTTTATGCTAAATTGTGTTAAACTATTACCAATAATTTATTTCTACTGATGATAAACAGTTATGGGTTAGTCCCTATTTGTGAAGTAAAATATGACCAGTGAGTACATAATAAGAAGTACACAGAGAATGAGCTGTGTATCATGGAAGTCAGTTGTTTCCATCAGTCTAAAAATGGAAATAAAGGACAGTATCAAGATCTGATATCTAAAAAATAAGTGACAAGAGTTAGAGAACTGAATTAATTGGAGTAGAGGAGTTATTCATCATCTGCTAATTTTGAAGTATAATCAGGGGACACTGTCATTGGTTGACAGGTAGAAAATGTAACTAAGCCTATTAATAGCTTTGGAAAAAAATACATTTTGATATTCAAAAATCCATCCCAAGAAGCAGGCTTAAGTATTCAGTCCTGGCAGTACACAAGGAAAAAAGAAAAAAAAAAGATTTAATTCCATAGCATATGCATGGACTGTCTCATCCATTACTTCTCATAAACTAAAAAAAAAAAAGAGCAGCCATCTAACCCAAAATTCCATGTTTTATACTGGCTAACACTAGATAATTAGGGGAGCAGAAGAGGTTAAGATCTGGAGAAACACCTCTCTGGAGGTGTTTAAGGCCAGGCTGGACAAGGCACTGAGCAACCTGATGGAGTGGGAGATGTCCCTGCCCATGGCAGGGGGGGTGGAATTTGATGAACTTTAAGGTCCCTTCCAAACCAAACTATTCTATGATCCAGTTTTAACCCTGCTTCTCATGATGCAATCTCAGAACTTCCAAGTCAAAAGCACTGTCTTGGCATGTTTTTCTTACTATATTTTTCTGTCAGCTTCCATTTCAGAGCACAGGCAGAAGAGCTATGCCTGCCGTCTCTGCTCTCATAAGCCAGGGAGCTTTTTAAATTCAACATTAGGAGTAAGGCATTAGAATAAATTCCCATTAGGTTGGTCTTTATGTCATCAAACAAGGCCAGCTGTCTGGTGAACAAGTGAGGATTTTGGATACACTGAAAAACACGTATTAGGAATACACACTGAAGAATGTTCTAGGGTTTTTAGATTGCCATTCCAACAGCACAGAAAGCTCAAGTGTATGCCAAATGAGAGAGTATTACTTGGGAGGGACATTCTAGAAGAACAACTTAACCTAAAACAGAACAAAGATCTTAAAAATCCCCCATTGCAACTCACTCTAAACCTGTATTAACAGTAAGAATCCTCCTTCTTTGTTCCAGCATCTCTGATAGTTTTTAATTAGAACCCACTACTTTCAGGGTTGCCACATCACAGATAGTTCTAGCAGCTTTTATCTACTTTTTTCTTCTGAACTATCATATAAATAACAAAATAGAAAATTGCTGTCCACTGTGTTCTACATGTGAATATTAGAACCACACAATTTCAGTGAACAACGTAACCAGAATGAAACTTCAGGCTTGAATATATATATTAAATCATAGAATATTAGGGATTGGAAAGGACCCCAAGAGATCATCTAGTCCATTCCCCCTGCCAGAGCAAGAAGAACTAGATTAGGACCCACAGGAAGGTGTCCAGGTGGGGTTTGAATGTCGCCAGAGAAGGAGACTCCACACCCTCTCTGGGCAGCCTGGGACACTCTTCTCTCACCCTCACCCTGATAAAGTTTCTTCTCCTATTTTTGTGGAACCTCCTGTGTCCCATCTTACACCCATTGCCCCTTGTCCCATCACTGGAGGTCACTAAGAAGAGCCTGGTTCCATCCTCTTGACACTCACTCTTTCCATATTTCCATATAGTAAAAAGTATTTGCAAATTTGGAGCTGATTGATTCATACTCTTTTACTTTTATTCATGATTTTACTGATATTTGCACATTGTAGAAGAAACAGGCTTGGATACAAGTCTTCAGGCTGGATTCTTGATCTGTCACTATATAAAATTAAACTTTAGTAAGGGAATATATCTAATACTTTAAATGAAAAATGGCAATGCTAAGATTCCATTTGGAGGGCTGAAAGATGACATCCATGAATGTGCTGACATCATCTAGGCTTTACTCCCACACAAATTTTGCAGTGCAAATCCCTAAATGGAAAGGCTTCATAAAAAATGATAGCACCTGAACAGCTTAGGTCAGTCTTTCCCACAGATTCCCAGGAAGCTTAGACTGTAAGAAGGATGTTTGATGATACCTGGTTTTACCAGAGATACCAAGAGGTGCTAAAAGGGCTGTGTATAACACATATCACCATTTCCCCTCTGTCCTGACTTTTTATTAGCACTACAGAAAAACTGCTGTATCCCAGAAAGGGGTTTTAATACACAGCACTCTCAAAAAAGCTGAATTATCAGGAAATGCAAATGAGCTCCTTAAGAATTCAGCTGCAAAAAAAGAAGTGAGAAAATTTGTTTACTTGATTAAAATTAAAAAATTTCCTGACAGAAAGAGAATTTCTGTTCACCATTCAGACAGTTAGCACATGAGAGAGGTCTTGCCAGGTAAATTACTGTTAGACACTGGAAGAGGTTGCCCNTAAAAATTTCCTGACAAAATTTCTGTTCAACATTCAGACAGACACTGGAAGAGGCTGCCCAGAAAGGTTGTGGATGCCCCCTCAATCCCTGGAGGTGTTTAAGGCCAGGCTGGATGGGGCATTGGGCAACCTGGTTTAATGGGAGATGTCCCTGCCCATGGCAGGGGGGCTGGAACTCAATGATATTTAAGGTCTCTTCCATCCCAAACCATCCTATGGTTCTATAATTGGGAGGTTCTATAATAACTCTGACAATTAGTTTTGCAGTCTGAAGCATTTGCTGCAGTATTTTTTTTTATCTGCATCATCTTTTAAACATGGAAAAAAAAAGGCCTGAAAAAAGCCTAAAATTTCATCTCTCGATTTACTTGCAATGGATGTAAGAACAAAAATTGCCTAAATCTTAGGTTACCAGCAAGTAGTTTTAACATTTGTATTTGTAAAAATTCTTGAACTAGAGTGCAGGAAAAGTACGCATGTCAACCTTGGGCTTGGTGTTACCTGTGTTTAACTCATTTTATTATTCTTTGAAGAATCTTGACAGTCTAGAAGTCTGATGCAGCCACACACTCTAAAAGAAAACTGAAAAATATCCCCCAGAATGTGTAACAGGTATGAAATACAAAACTGAGAGCAAACTGACAGAGAGGGAGACTGCAAGACTTAAGGATGAGAGGCAGGACCACTAGCATGAGAAAGCACAGATTATTTGACATTCCCTAGCACACAGTAACTTGAAGAGAAACTTAAATAAAAGATAAGACACTTAGATATTAGCTGACAACTCTTTCAAAGTGCAGGATACAACATGTAAGAAAAAAAAAACCAAGGAATAATTCAACATTCTCAAAGGCCAGGTGTTGACAACCTGATATGTCATAAAAAGTCAATCAGTTGTTGAGGACAAAACTCTGACAAGTAATTTATTTAATATCACTGAAAATATATCAGCCTTGGGATATTAAAACCTAAGGCAATCTTCTCAGAGTGCTGGCCAGGATTAATAATCATACAGTAAATCAATAGCATTCCAAAGGTATTGTACAAATCAGTTCTGCAATTGTGGCAAAAGACAGGCAGCTGTTACTTAGTTGAGTCATACCAATTATGTGCATGGAAAGATAAAGCTATATTTATTACTTTTCAGGTAGAAAAAAAGAGGTGTAAGACATTGTGGGAATGAAAACAGACACTGATCACATTTGTAGATAACCCTAGATAAACACAAAAAAATATGGTTCCACAGAGCAACAGAGGAAAATGCATCAGGTAGAGGGAAAAAGTGAAGATTTATAGTTTTCATTGTCTTGATTTTTAGCAAGCAGCTAAATCCTGCCTATTTTGAACAGACATATTAAAATACTTGGATTAGCCAGATCTGCAAACTGTTAACTCAGGTGATTTTGTCTCTGTACATGGTATAATCCAGAATAAAGCATAGGAGGAGCTAGAGAAAGGCCCCAGAAAAAAAAGAAAAAAACCATCTATCTTCTCTCATTTGTTTCCAGGCAGCAAAAAGTTAACTTACTCTGTCTCTTAAAATTACTCACAGAGGAAGAATTGTCCAGGCAACTGATAGCTCTCATTTTTGCACACTGGTGTCACCCTGCACATACTTCATAGATCTGAAATATACAGGACGTAGCACTATGCAGAGCTCATTTTTCCCCTTCATTTCCACCATATCTGTCAATCATTGTTTTAACACATCTTAATAAAGACAGAGCTTATGCATAGCATTTACCCACTACTGCCAAATACTTCTGAAAAGTTTTATCAAAATTCACCTTCTTGACCCTTAGGTTTTGCCCCTTAAAGAATCACAGAAAGTGCACGCCAAAGATATACAACCATATAAGGCAAACTTGTAAAACAAAGGGAATATTTTTGGAAATTATTTCGTAGTCTTAGTTCAAACCTAAGTATAATTGCTTCTCAAACTTACCACTTAGCTCCTGTCTAATAAGAAAAAAAAAATCTCTGTAAAGAAACTGTATTAGCAACCAAAAATACTGACAAAGGAATTAAAAGTACAATTGAGTTGAAATAGTTTCACACCACTGTACAAATCATGATGAAAGATTGTTAGAAGTGATACTTAAATAACTGCTTTCTACATGTATGGGTAGTGAAAGGAATAGTTTAATCAATTTTCTTTGGTGATAGAATCATAGAATAGTTGGGGTTGGAAGGGACCTTAAAGATCATCGAGTTCCAACCCCCTGCCATAGGCAGGGACACCTCCCACTGCCTTTCTGTAGCCCCCTTCAGGTACTGAGAACCTATTAGAAGGTCCCCCCTGGTACCTTCTCTTTACCAAGCTGAACAATCCCAACTCCTTCAGCCTGTCTTCATAAGGCAGTTTCTCCAACCCTTTGATCATCTTCATGGCCCTCCTCTGGACCTCAATGGTCTTTTCTGACATGAGTTTGGAGGGAAGGAGCTGGTTGCAAAACTCAGAACTCTACCAGACAAGTCTTTACTGGGATGTATGTCAGAAAACCTGCTTTCTCCAGGACAGGGGAATGGAGTTTTCACACCAGAGAGATCTGTGCAAAGCTTTGGTACTTCCTTCCACTGAGTCTGTGAAGGAAATTCCACTTTCTGTCAACCTATTCTCCCACTTTCTAATTTTAGAGAAGACCGTATGAGTTGGTTAGTTTTAGCAGTAATAACTTGTAAGGGTTCTTTGCAATTATTCCTTTAGAGTAAAAAGTTTAAAGGAAATATTCAGCTCCACAGGAAGTTGTATCACACCCAAACAAGAACTAGAAGATATCACACAGATGGTACAGCTCAGTACACTACACTCTGTAAAGAAGTTTTACTATCTTTGTGTGTTCTATACATCTTTATCAAAACACCATGTAGCCAAAACCACTTGTTGTTAGTGTGCAGCGGTTAAGGGTGCTTAGTAATCCTTTCCTATAAAAGACTGTCAAAACTAGGTTATTAAACTGGGCTGAAAGATCCCTTTCCATAAACTTACTGAGTTAGATTTGAAACATCCTATAAAAATTTATTGGAACAATTTCCTCCCCACCACCACTTGGGAACTACACCTGCTGGAAAGGAACAAGGTCTTCTGGAGTACTCCAGGAACTGACAGTTAAGCAGTTGATGATGTTTAAGGGAAGACCAGAGAAGCAGAAGTATTTTTAAGGTTATCTTCCCAATATTACAATATAGATTTTAATTCTTCCTGAAAGGCAGCTTTTTCAAACATAGATAAAAGTGTTTAGGAACCAATAGATGATGGAATTTTTACTTCTTCCTATCCACAGACTCCCAGCTCTTAAGCATCACAATTTACAAGGCTGTCAAAAAGTTAAGTTCAAATAAAACCCTACAAAGGTTAACTCAGGTAAGCTGAATGTGACAGCAAACACAGTTGTGTATTTGTAAGTGTTCTTTCATTTTCCCATGGTTACTGTGAGAAAACCAAAAGCTAATAAACTGAACAGTAGTTACTCACTGAACAAGATCAATCAGCTATATTAACCAACACAGTAAAAAAAAAAATTAAAACTTACATACTAATGAATAGAAATATCCAATTAAAAAATTAATTCCAAATTCTGATTGAAAATCCTTGAAAAAAGGGTGAGAAAAAATCCTGTTACTTATTACTATACTAGCTTCAAAATTTCCAAGGACATGCAAACCATGGTTTCCAAATTAACCATCCCTGTATACCAGGATGTCACCACTGCCTGCTTTAAATGATGTTTGGAGTAACATTTAAGCAGGTAAATGCTTAGTAAAAAGACACACAGAGACACAATATTTGCTGTTGTGTGAAGATCAGCTCTATTTTCAAAAAGTAAAATTACCTAACTAAATAAATCTGTCCAGTGTGAAAAACTATCCCAATAAAAGGAACCATAGGTTCCATCCCTTTACTGCAGATTAGAGGTGAGGGAAAGGAAATCATACTTGGAACTGGGAACTTGGAGATTGCTGCCTCAGGAGGGTAGGGACATGGTGAAAAAAAAAAAGGCCTAATGGCGGGGGAAAGAAAAATGAGGAGCAGAAGGTGCACTTACTGTTTGGTTATCTTCATACAGCTTCAAGTCATATCCACTCAGCTCCACACAGAAAATTATTGCTGTAACCCCTTCGAAACAGTGGATCCATTTTTTGCGTTCTGATCTCTGCCCACCCACGTCCACCATTTTGAAAGTCAGCTCTTTGAAGGTGAACTTATTTTCTACAATCCCTGTGGTCATGTCCCGAGAACGCAGAATATCTTCCACTGTAGGGATGTAGTCCAGTGCTGCAATCCTTTCTAGGTCATTCAAATAGTAGGCAGCATTATCCTCCAGGTGGTACTCATTGGAGCGGCAAAAGCACTCCTGCACACCAGGGTCTGCCCACAGCCTTTTCATGACCCCCAGAAGCTCTGGGGTGATCTCCCCTTTGCTCTCAGCTGGGCCTGTGAGGGCAAAAAGCTGCACAGCATCATAGGCTCTGTCAGGATTGTGAAATTCTATCTTAAGCGTGGCCAGAGCCCGAATGATACGCGTGAGGGAGTCAATTGCATTGTAGATAATGAGAGGCTTGTATTCTTTGCAAGCCTCCAAGTTAAAGCCACCGCTGTGGATGATTTTCATCTGCTTGACAATGGTGCTCTTCCCAGAATTGCTGGTGCCCAGGAGAAGGAGCTTGATCTCCCTTCGTTGGCGTTGGCTTTCAGAGCGCAGGTGGCGGTCGATCCTACGGGACCGCCGCGCTGCCTCTTTCTCCTCCGAGCTTTGCCGACATCCCATGGTACAGCAGGCAGTTATAGAAGGGGAAAGGAGGAGATTTGCTCACTCTGGTGGTGCCTCTGAAAAAGCTCTTGTGCTCCCTTTCCCTTTTTTTTACGTTCCCTGGAACGTAAACAAAGAGTTGCTCTCTGGTACCTGATGATCCAAGATGTCTGTCCCACCTAATTCAGTCCCAGCAGGGCTGCAAACACATGGAGGTATGCAACCACTGAAATAGTCTCTTCAGTAGATCTCATGGCACTCCCCTTCCCAGTGCATAAACAGCAGCACATTCCTGTTAATGAAGGGATACTTCCCTTTGCCACCACATTTTGGGCACATCTGTCAAATACTCTTTTCTGTTCTGCATTATTATTTTGCTGCCTTCTGTCCAAAGTTAAGGAGCTGCACTTCCACCTTCTCTGCTCTAGCCCTCGTCTTTTAATTGGACTTTCTGGTTGCTGTGGTGATGTTGCTAGATAAAGCTGGGTCTCTTTTCAGCAGTGCTGCACTTGTCTCTCTTCCTCCACTTCTTCAGCTGATCCAGTTCAGCTTTGTAAATCTGTGCTTTCCACCTGCCAAACAATGAGAAAAGAAATGAATGAAATGAGAGACTCTGCTTCCTTACTGCAAACCACTCACTTTCTCCTCCTTTTCTAGACCTCCAAACCTTTTATTATCCCAAACAGAAAATACAGATGGAAAAAAACATGTAAACAAATCAAAAAACTTGTGAAAAACAGAGGGACAGCTGAAGCTTGCAGAACTAAGAAAATGGGGCTTCTGAACAATAGTAAATCAAATCTCCCTTTCAGTCTTCTGTTTTATTATCTAAACCTACGTGAAAACAAACAGTGCTGAGCTGTGCCCCAATTTCTCCCTCAGCAAGAGCTTATTGCAGTGCTTTTCCTGCACATTCCTGTTCTGACTGGTTTTCCTGAAGCAGCAAATTAAACAGCCTCACAACTACTTTCCCCAGTCCCTCTATTTATATCAGTATCTTGTACTCAGACATATGTCCTTCTGAACTTCCTCTCATCTTTTCTGTTTTCACTGTATATTTAAATAACTGAATTAGAAAGCAAAAGGAAATTATTAACTTGGCTTCATGATTTCATAGCAGAGTTCCTGATCTTTGCAAAATACAGTAACAAACCTTCTTTCCCTAGGAGAACAGTTATCAAACACAATACCTGCATCCTGCTCCATCAATAAATTGATGCACCACTGCAATAAAATTTATAAACTTCTTTCTATGGCCGAGCTAAGTGTTGTTAAGTCTCCTCACTGCCATTTTTAGTATTCTGAGACACAGTTTCAGTGAACACTGACTAAAATAAAAAGGAAAAGTTTCACAGAAAAGGCACAGGAGATACCATCCTAAGCAAGAGCTGATAGCTTTGCAGTGTTAGAGGAATTTTTTTTTCCCCAATTAGGAGTTAAACCAAATAGTTGGAACTCTGCAGAAGGCAACAGCAGGCAGTGGTTAACCCTCACAGAGGGCAAACATATCACTAATAGCTGACTGGCAATAATTTGTCTCTTTTCTAGAAGGGCTCACTGCCCCACTACGTTCTGAGCAGAATCACAAATGTCATGGTTCCTTAAATAGAATCACAGAATCACGGAATAGTTCGGGTTGGAAGGGACCTTAAAGATCATGGAGTTCCAACTCCCCTGCCATAGGCAGGGACACCTCCCACTACATCAGGCTGCTCAGTGCCTTGTCCAGCCTGGCCTTAA
>VZTY01011097.1:13080-27559 GCA_013400935.1 Turnix velox
AGCTCAATGTCCTTCCTGTGTTGAGGGCTCCAGAACTGGACTCAATAGTCCAGGTGGGGTCTCACCAGAGCCCAGTAGAGGGGCAAAATCACCTCTCTGGACATGCTGGTCACACTTCTCTTGATGTAACCCAGGATCTGGTTGGTCTTCTTGGCTGCAAGTGCACACTGGTGGCTCATGTTGAGTTTGTCATCAACTGACACCCCCAAGTCTTTCTCTTCAGAGCTGCACTCAAGCCACTCTCCACCCAGCCTGTATCTGTGCTTGGGATTGCTTCCACCCAGGTGCAGGACCTTGCACTTGGCCTTGTTGAACTTGATGAGGTTGGCTTGGGCCCACCTCTCAAGCCTGTCAAGGTCCCTCTGGATGCCATCCCTTCCTTCAGGTGTACCAACTATACCACACAGCTTGGTGTCATCTGCAAACTTGCTGAGGGTGCACTCAATCCCACTGTCCATATCTCCTACAAAGAGTTTTCAATGTGAAGGTATCTGGGGATGTGAAACATGCATGTTGGGAAGGACAAACAGTCATGTCAATCACTGTAAATCTCTAAACATCAAAGGAAGAAGGTAGAGACTGGACAGACTCAGTGAATGAATGGCAGTTTCACATATTTCTTCCTGAAGCCTCCTGGGATGTTAGTCTGGGACTGTTGAGCTTGCAATCACTCACTCTTAAATACTTGTACTGATTCTATATTTATCTTTAAATCCCTTCCAAACTCTAACCCTGCTTAAGGGAGATACATAACTAAACCAAGTAGACCTGGACACAATTCATGACTACTAGGATGAGTCAGCACAGGCCAGGATTGGCACTGGAGTACTGTGCATTATATTTTAGTTAGGAGAAGATTAATAGATGCTTGTTGAAAATAGTTGTGAAAGCCTACAACTGAAACCCTCAACACAAAAAAGCAAACACCCAAAAAAACACCAGCATATGAGAATATACTGGTTAAGATGTGCTCCATCCTCCCACTTGTTCTCATTTTTCCTTAGATTCCCAGAACACTACCAACACACACATTTTCAGAACAGCTTTAACTCAGTTCTGAAAATCTAGACAGCATTTCACCTTCCACTCTTCTAAACTACTGGTAATTGAAGCTAACCAAAATATTTTAAAAAAATTATTTGTCTGATGACACACATAGGTATTTTTTTTTTCACAAGATCATATTAACATGCCCCCAAATCCTAAGATAACAATAATCAAAGACCTAATGCCAAAAAGTTAATTTCTGGAGTGAAAGGGATACTGGAGCAAAATTCTGCACTGGTTTATTATATAAATCTGTTAAAGCCCATTTAACTGTGTATTATTAGTATGTTCTACTGACCATATTTTTATAGTTAATAAAACCAGTCATTGCTTTCAGTTCCCTCTCTAGGCTTGCTCTTTGCCCCTACCCATCACTTGTGCCTCTCTCAAACTGCTCCGTGTGTTTGCAGTCACAAACACTCATCCCTTTTCTCAACATGCCCCCGAGTAATGGGCACAGGGAGGAAGGAGGATGACACTCCAGCGGCTCAATTCAATTGTAAAAATTTCCCTAAGGGAAAATCTGAGCATTTTCTCTTGTTGCATTTAGCTACTGGCATATTATCACGGCATGCAGACTTAGAGAACCTGCCTTGAAAGATTTGGTCTCCCCCAAAGATTTTATTGAAAGGTGCTGGCTCCTGGGCTGAGAATAAAGCCAATTGCTGTGACTATCACAGTTACAACAGAGACTGTACATACAGGTCACTGTAAGCAGCAGCAATTTCAGCTGACATTGCAACCACAAAGCTGTATTTTCCCTTAAATACAAGTGCTACCAGCAGACTAATAATATAGTGTCACCAGCAGCAGTCTGCACACACAGAGCTTTAAAAGCCTAATCTAATTCAACCCTTTACAGTACTTCCACCCTACTAGCCAGATGATACATGCCATTTTCCCCCGGTATTACCTAATTTAAGAGAATAACAAGAAGTTCAAAAGGTTGCAACAAACTTTCCACAGCAGTTCAGCTGACGTTGCCAGCAATCCTAGTTCATTCAGGACTGACACTGTTCAGGATTGCAGAATTTCTACCAGCAGAGGAAGAAAACAAAACCTTACCTGAGCTGTACTTTCCCAGCTCACTGATCACTGCTTCTTTCTCTTTATTTACCTGAACTTTTGGAGGCAGTGACCTGCCTGTTTGAGCACTTACCCGTGTAAAAGCAAATACAAGTAAATCTAGCACATACCTAAGATTTACAAGTGTAAGTTAACCTAATGTTATCAGTTTCTAATGATTATACACATCCACAGAGGATTCCAGGACTTTAACAAAACCTTATTTTTGTAGGTTTTAACTTTCAATCACTTCTCAGATTATTAAGAGAAAAAAAGACAGGAGGGAGTATGATACATTAGGAAATGGCCAAAGTGGTTTACTGAGGCAGAAGTCAAGCAGTCTATTAAGCAGGGATCACTTTTTTTTTAAGAGAGAGGGAGGAATTGAGGCTAATAAAGGAGGAATGAGGAAATTGGGTCAGATTTTTGAATCTAGGAAAGCAGCCAGGAGTCTCAGACTTGCAGTAGAAATGCAAGGTTGAAATAATTTTACAGAAGTTAGTTTACTGTTTCATGTAGAGTGATAAAAGTGTATTTAATATAAAATTAACTTGGTTTTTTTACACTGAGGCCACAGATGTTACTGACATTCTCTTTGGATATACATTGAAATGTGAATTAGAAGGAAAAGCAATGAAGTAGGAAGAAAGACTGGATGATTTTTATTTTTTTTTAATGCTACCTCTCAGTTTGTAGAACAATTTTTGTTGCTGTTTGATGACATTATTTCATGTTATTGATGTGGCTTTTTTTCCATTGCTTAAAGCCTTGGGAAGGTACTTCCACTGAAAATATCTGCATCAGGAATCTACCTTTAAATAAACTTCAGTGGAAATTTTTCATATAAAAAATGGTTTGGGCACTTCTGCACAGTGCCTTTGGGGAAAAATTAATTGTTTCATCTGCACTCAAAGACATGGAGAGCTTTTCTTTAAAATCCTCCTGCACTTTCATACTTTGAGCCAAGAATGTGCAATTCAATCTAATGAGTTTTACGGTTTGGATGTGCATTAGACATTCTCACTAAATGCAATCTTAGAGTCACTTAGACTTTGAAAAAAAATTGTCTTAGCTAGAGTAGACAAAGACTGCATTAAAAAAAAACCACTTGACAGGTAAGGATATTTGGATTTGGAGTTACTGGTCTAGAGGAGAAGGCTGGGGTGAGGTGGGGGAGACCTCAACATATGTCCTCTGGAGCCCTCAATATAAGGACATTGAGCTGTTGGAGCAGATCCAGAGGAGGCCACCAAGATGATCAAAGGGCTTGGAGCAACTGCCTTATGAAGACAGGCTGAAGGATCTTGGTGAAGGAAAAGGCTCAGGGGGGACCTCAGAGTAGCTTCCCAATACCTGAAAGGGGCTACAGAAAGGCAGGGGTAGGACTTTTTAATAAGATATGTAACGGGAGGACTAGAAATGATGGATGTAAATTGGAAGAGGGGAGATTCAGGCTAGATATAAGAAAGAAATTCTTTACAGGGAGGGTAGTAAAACACTGGAAGAGGTTGCCCAGAGAGGCTGTGGATGCCCCCTCTCTGGAGGTGTTCAAGACCAGGCTGGACAAGGCACTGAGCAGCCTGATGTAGTGGGAGGTGTCCCTGCCTATGGCAGGAGGGTTAGAACTCGATGATCTTGAAGGTCCCTTTCAACCGGAACTATTCTATGATTCTATAATATGACATCACAAGAACATTACAGCAAGTCTAACAGTGGGTGTATGGAACAATCCTGGCTGCTAGACACCGCTAAGGAGAAACAACACACAGAGCATCTGCTTTAGAGACATACAATCATCAGACTTATTTAAAAATCTTGGATAAAGAAACAAAAACAAAATGGTACCCACTCAGTGGGCACCTCAGGTGATGGCAGTAGCATAGGTTATGTTTTCATTAGAATAACTGTTTAGCTTTTATCATTGGTGTTACTATAGTCCTTATGAGAGTGATTCATGAGCTAAGATTCACATACCAGAGGGCTTAGTGAGCTTAAGGAGACAACTTTATTACATTAAAAAAAGCTAGTAAACACTAGGTTTGGTCATGAATGCAGTGGCAAATTTCCTGATAGAATCATAGAATAGTTTGGGTTGGAAGGGACCTTAAAGATCATCAAGTTCCAACCCCCCCATAGGCAGGGACACCTCCCACTACATCAGGCTGCTCAGTGCCTTGTCCAGCCTGGTCTTGAACACCTCCAGAGAGGGGGCATCCACAACCTCTCTGGGCAACCTGTTCCAGTGTTTCACCACCTTCACTGTGAAGAATTTCTTTCTTATGTCAAGTCTAAATATACCCCCTTCCAATTTACATCCATTGTTTCTAGTCCTCCCATCCGATATCATATTAAAAATTCCTTCCCCTGCCTTTCTGTAGCCCCCTTCAGGTACTGATAAGTTACTCTGAGGTCCCCTCAAAGCCTCTANTCAACTTCATTACATGCAGTATCTCATGAAAGCATAAGGAAATTTTGGTAGTTATCACAGCAATGTCACCTTGTAAAACTAAGTTTCTCTTCCTAAGCATGAAAGATCACAAAAAAGAGCAAAATCATGCTTGTTTTATACTGTTTCAGCGACAGGTACGAGCTAATCATGGGTCAAACTCAGAATCTCTGCAGTAGGAACCTGAAGACACAAAGTTTGTTTTAATGTGAAGCCAGTTAAGACTCAAAGGTTGAAGTTTGAGGCCAAGAAAGAGACAAGATGATGTTCCTGTAAATGGGAACCATGGAAACAATAGACAAGTTTTATCTGCAATGATGGATGAGAAAGCATCTTTGAGACTCTATTCAGAAATAAATCACAGTAGATCTTCTTTTGCATTTTAGGGGAAAGAACCAGAGGGCAGGTAAAAGTTAAGGCAAGGAATGAACACAAGGTCACAGAAGCTACATAATATTTCTAGACTAAGCTGAAAGGTTATATAAACCCAGGAACCACGAAATTTCTATATCCATGAAGAGGGAAAGGACAGCAATAGAGGAAGGAAAGATGAGCACATCTTCCTGTATCACACTGTCAGAAATCTGTACAGAGAAGAATAAAAGTGAGAATGGATTGACTGGGATATGGTAAAGATGAGGTGGGTTTGCATGTATAGAATTTAGGTAGATAAGTAGAGGGTACAGGGAAAAAAAAATAGGAAGAGGAGATAAGAAATCCATGGTGGAAGAAATCACCTGGGTCATCAGATTTCCACCAGAATGTTTTTGCTAGAGAATATCATTGAGGTGGAATCAGGGCTGAAGGGTGGCAAGACAGGCCTGGGAATTAAAAGCAGAGCAAAAGGGTTTGGAAGTAGGAAAGCAAATCCTGAGAAATGGTTTCTGTTGAAGTGCTAACCACTGAATTTAAAAGAAAGGTGAGCAAGAGCATGCGAGGAGCAGACTGGTGATGGTCTAGTTAAAGCTGGAACTAAGCAACTGAGAATGAGTAATGTTTCACTGAGAACAAATCAATAGAACCTTGGTGAATGGAAGAAGAAAAGCAGACATAAGTTGAATGAGAATGCAGGAGCAGCAAGCTATCATCACGAGAGATAAATTTTAAAAAGAGAGAAAAGCATAAAGGAGTTCAGAGAGAGTAGCTCAAAGAAATCATGAGAGGAAGCAGCAAAAAGGTGCAGGAAGACCACCGAAGAGCCAGTCAGAATGGAAAAGCGTAGGAGAGGAAAACAGGACTGGAAAAAAAGTAAAACAAATTATTCTCATGATGTTCTCATGATTAGTTAGGAAGGGACAAAAAAAGCCTGACAAACCTGAAGTTATCAGCCTCCTAACAAGACACAAATATGGATTAAAATGCTGTTTGTGTTTGTAATGAGAGAAAGAAAAGAAGAAATATCATGAATATCAGTCTAAGAGGCAGGGTTATTATCAGAGATAAATTTGGTAGGTAGGGTAGGGGGCAATTTCCAGCCTCAGGCAACATTAGAAATAATTCAGGTGAGCTCTGTCAGACAACATCTACATCACAACAGTGCATTTCCTAGGTTCTATACTTCTGACTCAAATTATACAATATATTTCCACAGAAGGGGAGATGAGAGGTAGAATCATAGAATAGTTTGGGTTGGAAGGGACCTTAAAGATCATCGAGTTCCACCCCTCCTGCTATAGGCAGGAAGTGTTAGAAGGAGTATTAGAATACTCCAGGCCAAAATAACTAAACAAAAAACCTAAGAGACCACAGAGAATCCAGAGTATTCTGTATAGCATGATTCATGGGAGATAGGAGAGCACTTGTATGCTACCAAGCACAGTTTACAGCTACAGCCCACGCCTGGTCTCATTCTGCTTCTCTTTTGAAATTCAGAAGCTTTGACAGTCTCACAGTCCTGCTGCCAGCAAGAGCTTCAGCAGGTATATCTCAGACAGCCGAGCCATTATCATAGTTACACTCTTTCCTTTAATTCACAGGATTTCTTTTACAAGCTGAAGCTGAAGAATGCTGTCCATGTTCTGGTTTTGATGTTGAACTGCTTTGGACCTAATCCAAAAACCAAGATATACTTCTCTTCACAAAATATACCTCTGCAAACAGAAACATTTACGTACTGCGTTGTCTAATGGCTAATTGGCTCCTGGTTTCAAAATTGAAACTAATACTTTTTTAATAACATTTTTTCCATTTAGATAGATTAGCCCAGTAGCAGCTGGCTCATGTGGTTGCATTCAGCATTACACTGCATAGGGTAAATGCATTTTTTTTGGTGCTTGTAACAGAATTTCAAGCAAACTTGAGTTGTTTACCTGAAGATCTGCAATTC
Source organism: Turnix velox (assembly GCA_013400935.1). Taxonomy (NCBI): domain Eukaryota; kingdom Metazoa; phylum Chordata; class Aves; order Charadriiformes; family Turnicidae; genus Turnix; species Turnix velox. The sequence goes on from VZTY01011097.1 coordinate 19,965, forward strand.
TGCCTTCTCATCTTCCCTGTGTACTCAGCAACTCCCTAACCCTAGAGAAACCTCAGAACATATTGACACGGTCGGTCTGAGAATTCTTTAGTTAAGGAGTACTCCATGATGTTTTTTTCCCAAAAATACCCTTGATGAAGTTGCTAGAGGCTTAACATCTTCCTAAACTGAACAGGGAACCTTCAGTCTCCATCCTACCTCACTTCTTTATGCCAGCACTAAGCACACCAAGTTCATACTAGTGAGGCAGAACATGGTGTGAGTTCAGGCTAGGGAAGAGCAAACTCCATCCTCTCTGTTAAAACCTGTCCCCAGTGCAACAACATGTGGCCAGGAGAAATAATTACAAAAGCACATGAGTCTGAAGTTTAACAGATTAATTAATAGCAAGACAGGCAGAAAAAAAAAACCAAAAAACCAAAAACAAACCCTAAAACTTCATCTCATTTTACATCTGAAGACATAGTATATTTAGTCTTGGATGATAAAGAGCAATGAGCATTCTTCTGGCTTAAATTCACCTCAAATTTTCAACTACCAAAAGCATCTCTTTATTGTACAAATTAGGTATGCCCTGCTGAAAATCACTTACGTTTTTTCAAGCACACCTCTTCACTGGAACTAGAACTTGTCACATCATTTGGGTTCTATGAAGCAAAGAGTGAAAGTACCCTCAGTGAGCTAGAAATAATCCTCCATCACTTCTCTGCACTTCTTTAGTTTTGTGTCTGTCCTTAAGATCAGAGAAAATTTCCTAATACTTTTATTTAGTGGTCTCTCAGCATAGAAGATGTGCATTGGTCTTTCTAGCAATTCAGATTTTTAATAACGAATTGTAATTTTTTTAAAAACATGAAACACATAGAAGTTGAAGAGGTTCTCCAAGCCTGAATGTATTGAATAATAATATATTACATTCTATAATTGTCCTCTAAAATTCCAGCCCTACACNTTTTCATGACAAGCCTGAAAGTTCTAATATTACATTCTATAATTTTCCTCTAAAATTCCAGCCCTACACAACATAGCTGGGGTTTTTTTGTTGTTTTTTCCTCCAGTAAGCCAGCTTAAGCTGAATGTTTTCAGTTGCTTTCACTAAATTTTTAATGCTTTGCTACACCATTTCAGGTCACACACTACATTCAAAAGTTGCTCTGTCATGCAAAAGACAAAAAAAACTACCAACTACTACATGTTGAATACATGCCTGAGAAGCCTTCTGCACACAGGAACTGAACACTCCAGCTGCAAATCACCACTTTTATCAATAATGACCCCACAGTTAAAGTTTTATAAAGTTAGGCTGGTTGATTTTCCATTCACAATAAAAGAAAATGGTATCCTCATGCATTAACAACTCCAGCTCTTCACCAACAGCCCCTCAAGAAAGAAAAAAAACTAAACTACAAGAGGCATCAAGAGGAGTGTGACCAGCAGGTCAAGAGAGGGGATTTTGCCCCTCTACTGGGCTCTGGTGAGGCCCCACCTGGAGTTACTGTGTCCAGTTCTGGCGTCCTCAACAGAAGGACATTGAGCTGTTGGAGCAGGTCCAGAGGAAGCCACCAAGATGGTCAAAGGGCTGGANGTAGTGGGAGGTGTCCCTGCCTATGGCAGGGGGGTTGGAACTCCATGATCTTTAAGGTCCCTTCCAACCTGAGCTATTCTATGATTCTACAAAAACCACACAACCACTACAAATCCCTACAAGCTAAGAATCTAACATCCTTTTCAAGGTTTGGCAGCTACTAGGATTTCTCTTCAGTCTCTCCAATTCCTTCTCTCTGGAGGGTTTATCACAGCTTCACACCCCAGCTGCTGTTACTGCAGTTATGTGCCCACCCCCACAAACCAGAGGACTCCAAGTTGTTTCCTGCAGGCTCCAAACTAGGGATTATACATCAATCCCACATCCACAGTGACAAGTGGAATGGCTAAATTCCCTTCATCAGACTTTCAAAATCAAAGACTCATAGAATCAGAAGGTCAGACTTTTAGATCAAGTCCAATCATCAACCCAACTCTGACAAGAACTATCCCTAAATGGTGTCTCAAAGCTCTATGTCTGCCTGTCTCTTAAATACCTCCCGAAATGGTGCCTCAACCCCTTCCCTGGAAATGTCTTTTAATACACCAGTTGGATACATATGACATGAGAGAAGGTGCAGTTTTAATTATCTGAAGAGACAGAAGGCCTAATTTACCCAGGGAGCACACTGCAGGGATCACTAACAACAGTCTCAGCATGGCTTTCACTGCGTATCCTCCAGAGAGGCCAAGTCCCTTAAATAACGTTTTTCCCTCTTATTCAACCCTGGCTTTTTCTCCTGTGATCAAGAATATTTTTACTTGGCAGTAGATGAGATGGTGACACGAGCTAGAGCAGCTCCACTTCTCTAGTTGGGAGTGAAACAGCAGCCTATGATAAATGACACTTCAGGGTGAGAACATTCACACTTCTCCCTGAGCAGAGTAAATACCACTGTTATTGTTTAAGGGAAAAATAAGAATAAAAAATCCTAAACCCTGTGAATTGCTATAGATGTAATTCACTTCAGAGGAATCTTATAGTCTAAAGGCAGGGGAAGGATTTTTTAATAAGATATCAGATGGGAGGACTAGAAACAATGGATGTAAATTGGAAGGGGGTAGATTTAGACTTGACATAAGAAAGAAATTCTTTACAGTGAGGGTGGTGAAGCACTGGAAGAGGTTGCCCAGAGAGGCTGTGGATGCCCCCTCTCTGGAGGTGTTTAAGGCCAGGCTGGACAAGGCACTGAGCAGCCTGATGTAGTGGGAGGTGTCCCTGCCTATGGCAGGGGGGTTGGAACTCAATGATCATTAAGGTCCCTTCCAACCTGAACTGTTCTATGATGTTGGAAGGGCATTGGATTTTAAAAATGTGCCTGTATCCTGTTTTCAGCAGTATGAAAGTAAATTAAAGTATTTTAAAACATTACAAGTGCAGACAGTTTCACTGATTAAAATGTTGTATTTGGTGCATGATTCATATTCTTCTAGTATATGAATCACAGAATGGTTTGGGTTGGAAGGGACCTTAAAGATCATCGAGTTCCAACCCGCTGCCATAGGCAGGGACACTTCCCACTAGACCAGGTTGCTCAGTGCCTCATCCAGCCTGGCCTTAAACACCTCCAGGGAGGGGGAATCCACAACTGATAGCTGAAAACTTCTGGAGTAATAGATATGAAATTGAACAGTTTAACATTTTTATGTGATTTCATCATGGCTGTATGACCAGCAGATGCTGAAACACGATCGGTATCATGGTGTTTTAAGATCTATTTCTTCCTTACATGCACATGCTCTAAGCTTGGCTTCTGTCAGAATGCACAGAGTGTGTTTGTTCACGGGTCTAATCAACCTTGTAAGAGCAGAAGCTAAATTTGACCAGATTTTGAGTCATACTATGACAAAGCCTGAAGGACCTGTTCACTTACTCATCTGGCTACACAGATTTTGTCAGCATTGTGGATCACTTTCATATCATTCTAAGAATAGATTTTTTTCTTTTGTCTGTAATCAAAATAAAACAGTAGGTATCATATTTTGGTTAATATGCACTAATTCAGAAATGCACAGATAGCAAAATGAGCTGCTAAATGTAAGCCTATCCTTTTTGGAAGCTTGCAGGGATTTTTGAGCTGAGTATTTCCAATAACATGGGAGTGCTGGGATTTAGATTCAGCTGGGCAAAGTTATTTTTCAGCCTCAAGTATGTTTGTAAATAGCTATTTCCTCCCAAACCTGAAACTTATATGATAGCTGGATTTATTTTTTTTATTGGTCATAAACTAAAATCTAATCACATTTTTCTCTTGAACTCTTGTTATTTTTCAACTGTACTCTGGATCACTTACTACTGCTAGTAGTGTCAGCAAGTTCTGACACTCACTGGTGATTCTTCTGGTGTTCTTCTCACACTACTAGCATTTTTTTGTGTGTGGAGAAACAGAGGAAGGAGGGCAAGTACACTACAATGTTTGTAGTGTACATAAGGACATTTTCAGCAGTCAGATCTTTTCCCACTAATTTTTTACTCCTTCGAGTCCTGCATTATATTCCCTATCAATACCTGAAGGGGGCCTGCAGAAAGGCAGGGGTAGGGCTTTTTAATAAGATATGAAATGGGAGGACTGGAAATAATGGATGTAAATTGGAAGGGGATAGATTCAGGCTAGATCTAAGAAAGAAATTCTTTAGGGTGAGGGCAGTGAAACACTGGAAAAGGTTACCCAGAGAGGCTGTGGATGCCCCCTCTATCCCTGAAGGTGTTTAAGGCCAGGCTGGACAAGGCACTGAGCAGCCTGATGTAGTGGGAGGTGTCCCTGCCTACAGCAGGGGGTTTGAAACTTGATGATCTTTAACATCCCTTCCAACCCCAACTATTCTATGATTCTATGAAATTCCCTACCTGCACCACCACAGAATTCTTTAGACCTTAAATTCTCTCTTCAAGTAATCTGCCTTTCCTTACTGCTTATTTCTTTTTCTTTGAAGTTGGGAAAGTTGCCCATTTTTTATCATACCTCATCAAGAACTGCCACCTCCTCTTAAAGGCACCTAATTAATAATCTCCCCATTTGGTGACCCTTCCTATTACATTCATTTTGGTTGGAGTAGGCTCTTCAATCAAACTGATGTGCTGATTTATGCTACTCTGTATGTTACCTACTCTTAACAGTAATAAAACTGAATTTTGCAGGTTTTTCTGCTTGAGGCAGCACCAAGAGCTTAAGTGAAAGCTTCACAAGGCAGACATACAAGTGTGTGAGGGTAACCACATGGTACAGGTTTAACAGCAGCATTTCAAACCGTTGCTCTTTTGTTCTTTTTTTACTCTCGGTGACATCTCTTCTCGACTCAAATAGCTGTGGCACTAGAATTATCTTAAAGCTGAAAGGTGCTAATCAAGCCCTTAGTTTATTCATTATTCAGCAATGGATCCTTAGTTATTCACTTCTAATATTACCAGAGAAAAAATTACTTATGATAACACAGTATCCTACTATTAAGCACATAAAGCTGAAATTTTGTAAGCCATATATTCCTAACAGCTGTAGTCAGCATTCTCTAGTTCCCACACACAAAATATGCAGGGAAACAAAGCCGAGTATTTACCACTTTATTTCTTTTTGCTCAGTGAAATTCTGCTCTCAAACCTGTTGTAAAAACAATAATGGGAAACAGGCATAAATCTGAGATAAGAAATAATATATGTATTACTCACAGAATGTCAGGGATTGGAGAGGACCTCAAGAGACCTTCTAGTCCAATCCTCCTGCTGGAGCAGGAACACCTAGACCAGGTCACATAGGAAGGCATCCAGGCAGGTTTTGAATGTCTCTATAGAGGGAGACCCCACAACCTCTGTGGGCAGCCTGTTCCAGTGTTCTGTCACCCTTGAAGACAGCATGGGTGAGGTGGGGGTTCTGCATCTTTATGGACCTGTTCTCAGGTTCCATCAATTAAGTATCATACCATTACTTGTAGGAGTACAAGATAACTGTGTTTAAAAACATAGTTTTTTGTTGTGTTTTGGTGAACTTACACCATACCCAAAGACTTGCAACTTGAAGTCAGTATTGTACCAAAGAAAAGTCAACACAGGCACTGCCTCCTAATGCTGTGTGTGATTTAACTTTTCTATCTTCATTGCTGCAAAGCTGAAAAATTCCCCACATATCTTAGAAGTAAGAGAATAACTCTCTGATACCAGCCCAAGAAGCTACAGGCAGAAGCAAAGCAAATTAAATTTCTTACTTCTCAACTCTAGGAACAGAGAATCATAGAATAGTTTGGGTCAGAAGGGACCTTAAAGATCACAGAGTTCCAAACCCCCTGCCCTAGGCAGGGACACCTCCCACTACATCAGGCTGCTCAGTGCCTTGTCCAGCCTGGTCTTGAACACCTCCAGAGAGGGGGCATCCACAGCCTCTCTGGGCAACCTGTTCCACTGTTTCACCACCCTCACTGTAAAGAATTTCTTTCTTATATCAAGTCTAAATCTACCCTCTTCCAATTTACATCCATTGTTTCTGGCCCTCCCATGACTAATAAAATGTCTTTCCACCTCTCCCCAAAGCACAAGAGCTAAAGGGCTCATAGCTGGCGCAACTTGCAGCACTTTAAAGCAACTTGAATTTTATTTCAATTTCTTCCAGCTGGCAGCAATCCCATTAAGATGCAATGCCACTGTCACACACATTTGGTACTACTCTCCTCCTCACCAAGTATATCTTGCACTAAATACTTCAGGAAAAACAACACAAACATTTTGTGTCTTCTCTTTGCATGATGAAGACTACAAACATCCATTAAAAGTTTTAACTAGTTCTGCTTTTTTAGAGCCATAGAAGAAGACAATAATTGGTATCATAAAACTGATTGTATCTCTTTGAATTTATGAGACTTTTTCCCCCCCCAGCTCTTAAGAATGAGATTAAAATTTTGATTGTTTTGAAGATTCTCATTTCTGCCATTAAGAAGTATAGACAAAAATAGTTTAAACTGTCCCTTCCCATCTTTTGTGTTGGTTGCAAGAGGGAGCTCATCCATAATGGTGAAATTTCCAAAGGCTTTTGTAAGAGTTAAAAGGAAGGGACAAATCCTAGAAGTTGCATTATCTTCTGAAACATTCTAGTCTTGACTTTCTATTGTTTATATTCTGTTGTCCTGCCTCTGACCAATCCTAATACAAGCTGAAGAAATTATTTGTACTAAAAATAGTATTTCATATGGATTTTATAAATTGATAGCTCTGAAAAAGTGCAATGTTTTAAATCACCTCTTAGAAAATATGGAATCTGTACATGCTGACAGAACAGATGCAGACTCCAAGTAAATAAATTACTCTTTAAATTTGCTCCTTTCAATGTAAATCTTCACAATGTAGCTAAAGAAAGATAATAAACAACAAATCTAAGAAAAATTCTATTTGCACATTGTATCTCCTAGCTGCATAAGGACAGATTGACAGAATTCCATCTGTCCTCCTTAAAAAAAATGCTTACAAGCACTTCATTATTTTCTTGACTTGTTTAAGTTTTTGATTAGTTCTGTCAAAAATTCTGATGGATAAGTCATGAAAATACAAAGTTACAATCTTATAGATAAGCTTTGATTAATTACAGAATACCTACATTTGGAGAAATGCAATACCAAAAATAAGATACCATGAAAAGGTACCAAAATACTGTATTTTGTCAAGGCAAAAAAGTATGTTCAAAATTCTTTCTGCTTATATTTTCATGTTTTACCTTAAAGTATATGAAAACAGGTTAGTTTCTGGGGACTGTGCAGGTTTCATCTATCATTTAGCATGAAGAAACCAAATGTCTTTGTAGTCATTTGAAATTTACTTGGCTGGAATTCTCTCAAAACAAGAAAAAACTATTAACAGAACTACTGAGAGAGGAAAGAAGGAAGGTACTTGTCCTGCTCACTGAGAAGCTCTCCCATCATTTGTTACTTATGTCCACAGTACTTGGAGGTATATCCAGAGTTCCAACTGACTCTGTGCCCAAATTTCCCTTTAAAACCTACTTTGATATAATAGGCATCACCCATTTCTCTCA
>VZTY01011098.1:0-27706 GCA_013400935.1 Turnix velox
TTGAGGCCGCCCTGACCTCCAGCTCAGGCTGCTGCCCGCGCTCTGCCTGCTGCAGTTTTTATTTCTTGTGTGGAGCAGCAGAAGAGTGTGTGAGTTTGCTCCGCCATTGCCCCTTGGCGCCTTAGCAGCTCGTTTAAATCTGCCCCCGCGCTGGCCCCGCCCCCACTTGCACAGCCGACAGCAGCCCCGCCGCTGCCGGGAGCCGCTGCTCTCTTCGGCTTCTAGAAAGCCCAAGAAAGGAGCTTGCTGTTTTCTGCCGAGAGTGGCTCAGACAGTGAAGGCTTCCCCTCGCCGGAGCTCGTCTGCTCGGCGATTACTACTTCAAGAAGGAGAGATTGGAGCCCCACAAATAAAAACCACCAGGATTACGGCTGAGTTATGTGACCCTTTCAAAGGACAAAATACCTGCCATCACTTGTCCAGGGAACATTTGGTCCAGAGAAAAGAGGGATGGCACTCTAGTAGTGGAAGTGTCTCTTTAACAGATAAGAGGGTTTAATTACTAGTAAATGGAATTGTATAATGAGCCTTAAGGCATTAGAAGGAGATGTTTACAAATCCAAAGCATTTTTTGTTTTGTTTCTGCTTTTCTAGTCTGCTTCATTTTTTTTCAAGATGGACAGAAACTGTGTACAATTTGGAATGGAAAAGACTGGCAAAAAACACACAGAATCTGCCACTCATTTTTTACACCAATAGAAACTGAATAGAAAAGTCTGGAACACTGCAACATTTTTCATCTTTTCGAAAAAATTGACAAAATACTCTTTGTAGGTTATTTTGGCAACACTATGTGTTGGGATTTTCCAACTCCTCTAAATTAGTCTGCCTTGGAACACACTCGCTTGTGCTTACTTGAAAACTGGTACAATTTTTTGAAAGAGGAAAGTGGTCTTTCTTCTTCTCACTGCAATGAAAGTGCTGCAGGGACAGTCACCATAACAAATGAATGATGTATTACCACTGTCAAAGAAAAATGTTACATTGGCTGAGATATTTCCACCTTTCTTGGGACATGCTGTTGTTATTGATGGGAGTTCCAGCTGTCTGTTGCCAGTGAGTGTGCTGTGAAGGCATATATATTACTCCTCCTTGCCAAAGGACACCTTTTTTGACGTCGTATCTGTTGTCCTTAGTTCTTTACATTTTTCTTTTCATCAGACTGCTTGTAAGTGTTGCCAGCATTTCCAATGTGATCGGTACAGCTGATTTTAGAAGAGCTCCCTAACCAGTAGGTTGTTTTGTTTGCCGATGGATGTAATCATTGGCTTCCTAACAAAGCTCTCCTAAGGGCAGCAAGGGTTAAAACCAATTGCACTTAAATGAGCTGTAGTTTCTTAAGTTATGATGTGAAATTTTGCATGTTGCCCCTAAGAGAAAAAATGTTCATGGCCTCATATTTCCTTTTTCAGTAAAACAACTGATACATGGTGTGTTTCAAAGTTACCCTTTAGTCAGACATTAAGATAGTCGAATTGTGATAATGAATCTGTAACTAAACTTATCAGACAGTGTACGTAGTCTGTACATCTGCAAGAGCTTTGTTTGTGTGTTGATCTACAGCTGTGTGCTGAGTATATAATAGAAATGTTAGAACTGTGCAAATTTTCCTTCTCTTGGACATTAGGTGGTCCTGTCCTCTGGCTGTCCCCTCAGGAATATGTGTAAAAATCACTGTGGTCAACCACCAAAGCAGAAATCTCTGACCAGTATTCTACTGGAATTGGATTTTAAATAGGGATACATGCACATTTATCTCTATAGTCAGGGAAATGCAGCAGATAGTATATTGATTCAGATAATCTGGGGACCGTCAGAATTGTGGATTAATAGACAGAGGACATACCTATTAAAACAAGATTTTAGTAATTTTGGAAGTAGATTCTGACCCTATTTTCATTGTGCTTATTTAAAATGCATTTACAAGCCAAACCTGAATTTGTATTACATATGAATGTGTGCTGATTTTGCCCTTCCCATGTGGAATTTCCACACTTGGATTTCATGTATTTCAGAAGTATCTTTCAAAAAATAACTGCTTGAGTTGCAGGGCTTTAATCATGGAATCACTGCCCTTTAGGACCTGATTTCTGACCACCATTTTGAAAGGAAGGTATCTAATACTTGGGAGCACCAAAGCAAGGTAGTGTTAAGTGATAAGTAGGACTTACAGAAAGCAGGAATGCTATAGTTACTACCTGGTTTGGTTTGCAATGTGGTGATTCTCAAGTATCTTCTTTATTAAACTACCTTTGAAAGGATCACCCTGACTTTTTTAAAATATAAAATCTATTTTGATGACAGTCTGAGTTGAATCAGAATCCTGAAATAACCCCCTTGTTGGAAAGGTAACTTGCCATCCTCTTGCATCTCTAGATAAATTTTCCCTTTGGTTTTTCTGCCTCCAGCTCTGTTATTTCCTTGTATGGCCTGACATTTTCAACAAAGGTAACCTTGAAGTTACAGGTAAGATTTACAGCGAGTCATTAGTGATAAATATTACAGTTATAGGTATATTGTGGGAAAATAAGAATAATGAGGGATATATATATATAAAATGGTGATGACTGTTATTTTTCTGTAACTGAAGAATGCATAGCATTACATTGTATATTATCATGAAGCAAGGTGAAGACTTCAGTTATTTCAGTTAATTCTTCAGTTATCTCTGACCACTGTGTTCAAAAGGGCTGCCACTTTATTCCTCCTCCATTGCCAGTCGGACCAGCACCCTCTGCAGTCCCTGTGCCAGGGTGGTTCAGAGCAGGAGCAGTTCAAAGAAACTGCACTGAGATGTGGGGCGAAGAGTTGTCTGGGAAGCAGAGATGAGCAGAGAACCTGGCTGGCCAGGAGAGAGGGGTTTGAGAAGGGAAGCTGCAAGCCCATAGCAGCTGTGTTTGATGGCTCTTCAGAGTGATCACAAGGAGAATTGCAGGGGAAAGGCAAGAAACTTGTGGAGATATTCAACCAGCATTGTGAAAAAGTGGAATTATTTTCATGTAAGGCAACATTCCTCGGCTTTCTCTTCTGCTTAATGTAAGATACAGTAGGGTGTTTGTGCTCCTGTTTCCTCCCTTTTTGTTTTATTTAACTACTGAGATTAAGTAGTTCCACAGTACTGTCCCCGGAGCCCTGTATCTGTTATCATAGAAGTTCAGGAATTAAAGGATATTATCCCTGTATTTTCGAGGCTATGGGAAACTTAGTTCATTTGAACTGTCTTGCTGAGCACTTAAGCAGTGCTTTATCTTTGTCTTCTGTTGATTTTGATGTTGAGGTGCCAAAGATGTGAAAAAACCCCAAAAGCTGTACTGCCACTGCCACTAATCCCAAGCTCAGTGGTTTACAGCACCCTGATAGTACCAGTGAAAATAAAAATTCCACTTGTGGCTCTTCTTCTACTGGTACATCAGAGACAGTACCACTGTGATACAAAGCAAGTTATTCTGTTTTACCCTCAATTTGGAGGGATAGGTATAGGAGAAGGAAGTTATATTTTAGAAAAGACATTAATTGGTTTGCTTCTCCTTTTATCCACTATTGATCAGGGAGACCCCACTTCTACAGATTTATAATGGCAAAATGAGTATTATGGGAGTGTTTCATAATTATTTATTTGGTTGGCTTTTTAGTGCTATTGAAAAAATATTACAGAATAGTAGAGAGTATCCTTTACTGTAACTTCTGAAACTGTATAAACAAACACAAGCACCCAGAGCAAAACTGTTATCGAAATAAAGTGATTTGTGCTTGAGTGTAAACATAGTAAGCCTGCACAAGTAGAGTGCAGCCATCAGTTGCTGGCGTGTGCATGATGCAATGTAGCAGGTCATACAAGTGGAAGCTTATATCCCAGGAAAGTGCTGTATGAATGGAGAGCCCTTTTTGCAAGGTCTGATCAGCCCAGGTGAAAGGCCTGCTTCATGTGACTCTCCTTCCACTTTCAACATGAGGAGAGTCAGAGCTTGGCTTGAAATAATGTGAATCTCAGAGTAATATTTATTCTTATTAGCCATCTTTTACATTAATGCATTTTTAAAATAGCATTTTTTCTGTTGGAGTTTTAGTTTTCTACAGGGTTTATCTAAACCATACTTCATTAAAATTCTTAGTTGATTTTTAAAAAATGTAAGAAAGAAAACCATAGCAGGCATGGGTTGTCTTATTGCTTGCTGAAGTACAAGTGTCTTTTTCAGAATTAGATGGAAACAGGAAGGTACATTTCATTTATTTTCTTGCTGTGTTTGTGGATAGTTGCCAGCTTGTCAATGAGGTGCTCCTAGAAGGACATTGAATCATGACAGGAGCTGTCACTACAGCTGTGTTTTTCCATCAGAATTGCATGAAACAATAAGCTTCATGTGGTTTTGAGACAAAACTGTATTCAAGGTCTTGCTTGCTTGAATCAATGCCCAGGTTTGTTCGCAAAGTTGTGGGAACTTCTTGACTAATGCCCAGGTTAGCCATTTGCTGGAATCATGGAGTCTGGTTGTCTTTGTATACCTCAAATGCGGATTACTAAGCTTTCATCCAAGCTACTCTGACATGCTGTCTCTGATACAGGGTTCTTTATGTCAGGATGGACCATACCATTGGAAGCCAAAGGCTGTAGGCTACTTCACTTGCAGGTATTTAAGCCTTTTTTCTCCACTTACACACAGAAATGGCACTTCAGGCTTGTCCTCTCTGCAGAACCAGTTAATCAACACTCCTTTCAGCATGTGGTAGCTCTTGGTGAAGGTAGATTTACATGAGTGGAAGCAACTTGATTTCTCTTCATAAATGATGACTTTGTAAGATAAATTTTCTCCTGTTGTGTGGTGCCCATGACTAATTTATATGGAAATTGCAGTGGACAGAAAATGACACCAGCCTGAAAGTCACATAATTCAATCATCAATAGTCTGTGGCAAGGCAAGATCCCTCGTATTTGTCTGCAAATATCTGCTTATCATGGGCACCAGAATGATATAAATGGAAGTAGCAGTTTCATCTGAGGAATTCTGTAGAAAACTGTACAATGCTTTCATTTCTCCTTTTGCCAGGGTCCATCAGGGATCAAAGAGAGGTGGGGAACATTTATCCTTCACATGTCAAAGTTTTCTCTGTTTCCTCAGCTCATTGTCAGCAAAGCAAGGGAAGTGAAAGTTGCATTGTATTTAGGTGTGGCTACATTCTGAGGATAAGGCAGCTTCAGAGAATATATTAAAACAGCTCATCTTCTGGTACTGTCAGTCATGCAACCCATCATTTTTTAAGCTGGTCACATTTCGCTGGCAATGCGTATTAATCCACTTTCTGCCTCTAGCATCACCTGTTTTATTTTCTATCCCAGTTTCATACCTTTTTTGGCAAAACCACAGGGGAAATATATTTCAGTGACAGTATATGGTAATTTTGCTCTATGCACTCTAGCTCATTACACAATCCTTGTCTTTCTAAAATAGAGAAAGGATTTACGTCTCCTACTATCTTTTCTGCCACACACTGATTCAGTGCAAGAGCTTTGGGTTGGTTGGGAGTAAATTTAATTTTCCCTGCTGTTTCATGAAGTGTGAATCATTTTCTAGCAGATGATGCCACTGCCAATTTACAAGTTTTTCTTCCTGTACTCCAGTGTGGGAGGAATCATAAGAACTCTTTTTGTCATGGTAATGCAGTTAGGTGTAGAGGGCTATGCAATGCAGGAGACAGTGTTCAAGCTTTGTTATTTTTGTCCATATAGATAAGAAACTAAGTTTTAAAGGTGAGGCATGAAGTGCCCTATTCTGTCTCTGACTAACAGAAAGTGGGTGACTTAGCCTGGGTTTGGTTCTTGGGTACTGTGAAGGCTTGTTCTCTGTAGGGTCTATGACTGTAGTGTGAACAGTGAGGAATTTTGTTTGTTTTACTTTTTGTTTTTGAAACAGAAGTTGATTTATACACTGTGAAACTGTTCTCCAACGATGAGAAATTTCTCTTCTGTTTAAAAAAAGAAGTGCTTTTCACTGTTAAGAACATTTCATACACATAAATTTTGAGCTGTTGATTCCTGTGAACTGTTCTTGACTCCTTATTCTTTATGTTTTACTGGAAAGATGCATGTGATTTTTTCTGCTTCCATTAGCTTCCCCACCTTTTCAGAAGGAAGAAAATATTTGGTGAATAATGCCTGTTCTTCCCCTGTAACTGGTCTTGTGGAAAGAAGAGTTGTTCTTCAAGTCAGTTTTTTATGAAAAGGGTAATTTGTATAGATATAAATGAATGTGAAACCAAAATTTGCAGTCCTAAAACTATTAATACATAGTACCTGCATACTCTCATGGATGCTTGAAGCGCCTTATTAACAGAAATGAACAGAATCACAGAGCACTATGTCTCTATTGTATGGATGAGGATACTGAGGCACAGTTTCCCAGAGAGCAAAATGTCATAATAGCTATTGTCATCTTCCTCACACAGGATTCATCACTGCAGGGGTCTACAAATAACAAACTGAGAGCTGTAAAAGGAGGAACAAGACACTGAAACAGGATAGAAAATTGACCTATATGGACAATTGGAAATCCAAAAGGAACTTGTCAGGTGAGAGGATAAGAACACTGATGGAGTAGACACTGGTCGCAGATTATCAGTGTTTATTAGCCTGCAGATGTCACTGCCAGTAATTCAGACATTGTTATATAATTCTTCTTTACATATATTCTATACATAAGTGCACCTGATGTGTGTGGTGTCTTATAGTTAAGTTTGGCATTTACTTCAAGTCCTCTTTGCATATTTCTCATTTGGGAATTCAGTGATGAATTGGCTAAAAGTTACAGATTGGGCAGCAATGGTGGTAAATGTTCCTTAAAAACCTTAAAGAGAAACAGATACAAATTGATCTTTTCTTTTCTGAAGGTCTCGTTCTCTTGAGGGCTGTATTTGTATATTGTTTGGATGGTTGGCTCCTGTTGAGTGCTTGGAAATCTGTTTAAAGCTGTATGGTCTCCATCCAGCCAGCAGAATATCTGGAAGGACTAAACAGAAGTATTGCCAAGTGTTAGGCAAAACTCAGAAAGATGTAAGTAAAATTCCTGCTTGCACTGAATTATATTTGCTTGGCTTAATAAGCACATGCACTTCAGCTAAGTTTATTTCTTCTTGGCTAGCTCCTTTTCATGTTTGAGGGCACGTGGGCCTTGTGAATGCATTTGCTTATCCCCATAATGATGCCAGACATTAAAAGGGTAAAGCTAATTTTGTGTCAGTGAATACATCTTCTAATACTCAGTACTTCTTAAAGTGCCTTTTAGAAAAGGATCTACAAAAATTGTGCTTAAAGTATTACATGTCTGTGAGCTAAAGAAAATATTTTTTTAAAGGTAGGGTACTGATAAATGTAGAGATACAAGTAAGTAATAGACTCAGTAAGCTAGTAAGAAAAGCAACAAGTAAATATGTCTGTCCCACCACCTCCAAGCCTTGTCCAGTGTGAGAAAGAAGTGTGTAAGAAGGCCTGCCATTTTGTATTCTCCCTCTCAAGTAATTAAGATCATCACTAATTGTTAACAATTACATTATTACAGTTGTAAGTAAAATGAATATGCTCTGCAGAGTGTATTTGGGTTTGCCATATAATGCCTTGACACATCCCACCCAGGTACATCACGTAAGCCAACAAGCTGATTGCACCTGGGCCTGGACCTCTGCATTTCTGAAGGTGTCTGGTTAACATTGCTGTTTTTGTGGTTTTTGCATTCAACGGTACTTCCTAATTGCAGATGTTAATATCTTAATTTTTGCATGCATATTTGACTTGCAAACAGTGGGAGAGACTTTGTGAATTTCTAACATCTAATGTACACACTAATGCACTTTTGGTCACAGAACAGTTGAGTTGGTGGCTTTCTACTATATTGACTCATGCTGGTTGGAAAGCCATATTTGGAAAAAACACCCAAAACTTAGTTTTCTGTAGCTAACATTTATGTACAGTTCAGGCTACAGCAAGTATCTGGATTTATTTTAGGCATGTTTTGTAGATGAAGACTTCATAAATTCGAGCCCAGTAGCTCAATAAACTATAAATTGAGTAGCATGACCTGATCACTCACAGTAGGGCTGTATTGTATGACATGAGTGGCTCATTTGGTTCTTAGTTCTTCTTCCTTTTTGCCATATTAATGGATATGTAAAACATAAATTAGTACTTTCATGCTGTCAAATATGGTGCAATTATAGATGCTTGAAAGTAATTTTCTAACTTTTTAATAAGCAGTGAATCATGTTAGTTACAATATTTAGCTTTTTTCTTCCTTCTGTCTCCCCCTGCATGCAGAATAAACACTTTTGCATATTTTTACAGACATTGTAATTTATAGAAAGTCTCTTTTATTTGTTACAGCAGCACTATGTACTACCTTTTCCCTGATCCAAAGGGAATACTTAGCACAACCTTTTAATTACAGGGCAAGAAAGGAATATTGCTACTCTTTCTGCATGTTTCATTATAGCTTCAGAACCATCTAAGCCATCAGCAGCTTCCCAGTGGGCATCAAGTTGTAACAAGGAGGCCCAAATTACAGAGAGTCAAGAGCTGCAGTTTGGAAGATTTGTTTTTCCCAGAAGTGAATTTTTTTTGGTACAATTTTCTTCCAACTTTCTGTGAAGAGAAACTGCCCTGACTACTGTAATGTGGCCCTCTTGTGCATGCGCATTATAACCCAGCCTTTAATCACAGGACCTCTTTCTGTTCTGGTAGAAAAGGTGAACATTGCCTGATTATTTATTAACAAGCAAGTGCACTACAATGGAAAAACTATTAATAATCCCATGGGTTTTTTTATGATGCTCTTCAGTGCAGTGTCTGAATACATTCAAATTAATCTGGAGGGTAAAGGCATGACAAAATTCCTGTTTTACAGGTTGGGAATTCTGATAAGACCGGAAGCACCAACCAGTTCTTGGCAGCTCAGCTCATTATCTATTTATAAAAGTGAAATAATACTTATGTTGTCTTCTGTTGTGCCTTTTGGTGCTCAGCGTTTCTGACAATTATATCCAATGATTTTCAAGTGACTACTCTGAAAATCATAGTATAATCAACTACAGTTTCCTCAAGCTCTATACGTACCTAATTTCCATTGCAGGTAGCTAGGTACTTTGCAGATCTCAGAGACTTGCAAAAGATTAATTGTAAGTGATTTGCTTGATCTCAGTAAAAATGCTATGGCAGAAGCAATATGGACTAAGGGAAACATAACGTCTCATACAAGTAATCAGTCTTCTTTTAACTTCTGCAACTTTAAGCTTCATTCATCCCTATGTAGTGGAGATGCACTTTTGCATGGCTTCTGCAACTTGACCCATGCTTTAGGCAGCACTCACTTTCTCCAGTCCCTTTTGCAGGCATGCTCTGGGACTGCTGACCTCTATATATATAAGAATCAACCTGAATAAAGTGAACCTGGCATTTCGTAACCTGGCCTTTTATGGCCTTATCTAAGTATTTGCAAACTTCACAAGAAGTCTCGTTGGTCTTCCAGTAATAGCATTGGCAATAAACCCAAGAATAATTGCCACAATTGAAGGAGAGGAGGGCATGATGGTATTTTCACCCAGTGGAGCCTCTAAAGGTGCCTTTATGAATGCTTATGGTATAGTTGTGACCAGCGTATGTGAGGCACCATCCAAGACTTTCATGATCTCTCATGAAACACTCTCATGAGCTTTTGTCTTCCATGTATTACTTGCAAAATGATAAAATGTCACAGTAGCCATATATTGCTTACATCTTTTTCTTGGACTAGGCAAGCTATTACAAGGCAGTGTTGAGCAACAGTGGCCTCTTTCTAGTGTCACAGATTTTTTTCCCTGCTGTGAATCCTGCACTTGCAGACACCAACTGACCTCAAAAGTATTTTTGGAAGCATAAAAAGGTACCAACAGAGTTAATGGTACTATGGACTGGTACAGTATAAAGCAATAATGGAAAAGGCAGGCAGAAAATAATTTGTGGCAGGATAGCCACAGGATATGAATCGATAAAATATGAAAAACGGCAGGGAAGCACCTCTTGGTGCTTTAGGTTGCCTCTGTGAGGGAAAGCTAGGTAGATACTGATGCTGGACAGACAAGGTAGAAAGCATAGTCTGAGAAATAGGAAAGAGAGCTGATTATTTTTGAATTTTTTAAGTAGGAATACTAAGACAACACAAAAAGGAACAGGTAAGTGGCTATTGCATATGGATGAGTGATAGTTCTGAGAGCCTTGTAGAATCTATATACATATGCAAGAGACACTGGAGAAGACTTAATAATATTTGGAATTTAGTAGTAAGCTTATTCCACGAAGTCAGTTCTTTCAGAATTGAATAAAGGAGGCTTTTTCCACTTAAAATGATATTTTTGAAACAAACTATGCTGTTCTAGTGAAGTTGGACAGACCAATCAGGGAAAAATAAGACTGTGATGAATTTTTTTTTATTGTTGCATCTAACTCATCAGACTTGCAGGCTACAAATAAAGGATGCAAATACAACTTTAGCTTTCTCTGTATTCTGCTTAGAAGCTCACTTTGGAGGGGCAGCAGGAGTTTACAGTTGCTCTAACCAAAGGAATTACTCTTTGACAGGAAATATGCAATATACTGAAGGTGGAGCAACGTAGCCTCACTTTTCAGTCAGGAATCGATTGCACTAGGTACTGAGCTGAATATGCACAAAGAGTGGTTCATTGCTGATATAATAGGGGAAAAGGATGCTGAGGCAACAGTGACAGATGGATTCTCAGCTCAAAGGAGGGAGAGAGAATAATTTGATCACCCTCTCAGGAGTGAGATCAGGAAGAGAAGCCTCTCACTTTGAATAGCACTGGCAGTCCAGAAAAAATGCTGAGTCTCATTCTATACTCTTGCCTTCCCTTAGAGGTTGCTTTGATGGTTTTAAGGCTGAGAATGGTGTGCTAATGTATTCTCTGTCCCCACTTCTCCTGCATTTTTCTTGCCTGTAGCCTGAGGCTAGAGCAAGGATTGATAACTTTTTCCAGGGAAGCAGTCAATAGCAGCATGGTTGTTCAAAACCATGAGAGTTAAATGTTAGTATAGCAGGAATAGATGCCTTACATGCAACTGAATATTTTCATGGTTTTGGAGAGTTACCTTGACTATGTTTGATTTACTCACAACTCAAAAATGTCACATCACTTCTTAATAAAAACAGAGTTCTGAATAGTTTGTTTTAAAGGTAGAGCACTGATCTCTGGAACATTACTCTGATTTCAGTGTGCTGTGTGTCTCAAGGTCCCATATTGTATACATCTGCATGAGCTGGATGCTTTTCTTGACTGAGTGTTCCATAAATTAGGTATTTTTAGAGGACAGCCTGCTGTTCATCCTTAGTTATTTTCAAGCCCTTTTCTTTAACTCAGTCCCATTAAATTCCATTGAGCACAATGCCTATTACTGTAGAAGTGTAAAATGGGTTGCTTTTTTCTCATAGCAAAGTTTGCTTTAAAAGAAAAAGGTGATGAGGGAAGGTCTATTATTTGAAGCCTGGGAAATCTTTGAGTAAGGTCGAGCTCAGTGGTGGTGCCTATAACCTGAAAAAGCACTTTCACGAATAGTTTACCCCCAGTGTCTGTGGAAACAAATCCTATTCACTATGATATATGAAAGCATAACCCTCTGTAGTATAGGGATCAATGGAACCATTCATATAATAGATGACTTTTCAGGCTTGTGCAGTCTGCTGCTTGAACATAATTGGCATCTATGTTATAAAATACTGAACACCAAGGGAAATGTTTTAGCTGTTTATGAATCATCTCATGGTTTATTATAGAAGACTGACATATGACTTTTTAAAGCAGAATAGGCTAACTAGCACTTGAGTTAGCATTACAGTATTTAATACTGGGTTAAAGAAACATAAAGATTTTAGATTTTACTTGTGTTTAACTAACATGCTATTATTGGGAGACCAATGGGTATAATAGACCATTGGGATGCCAAGGCAATGTTTTTATATAAAATCCTTAAGTCATTGCTCAGACACAGATGCCAAAAATACAGGGTATAGAGTGCAGCATTGCTGACAAGCAGAACTGGATGAACAGTTGCACAATAGGTTGTACATTGTAAGCTCTTCTGAATGGAGCCTATCTTTTGCTATATGCCTACATAATGTTTAGCACAGCTGGGTGTCCTTATTTCAGCTGAAGGCTTCTCTAAATGCTGCTGTGAAAGAAATAGTAATATATTTGTCAGCTGCATGTCTTAAGCATGTTAATAAATTCTCTGTTTATAGAAAGGACACAGTTGGCATTTGAACAGACTTGCAGCCTCTTGATCTTACCCTTAAGTCTTGGGTTCTGCCTGTTTAGGGAATTACAGTAAAGTAACTTCTCCAGAGTCCTCTAAAATCATGACAGCATTGTTTCCTGCATCCAGAAAGTAAGCTTAAAGCTAACTCTGGTCTGACAACGTATTGCAGTCTGCTATATAGACACATTAACATTAAGTGTTGTGCTTGGTCTGCAAGATGTTTCTCAGAACTACAATTAGGAAATGTGGTACTCTGAACTACTAGAACTCTCCTCTCATTTCATCTCCTCTCATTGACTCTCTAGCTTAAGTCATCCTCCAACTGATTTTTTGAGTGAAGCAAGAAAAAACAAGTGAGTGTAACTCTATGTGAACTAGAAAGTGAACAAGTGCAATGCTCTCTTAAAGGAATATGGAGTTGATTGTGCATGTTCTGTTCATTTTGATGAGTTAATGGTGCTCAGAGCATCTATCTTGCACCACACCATTCATGCCTTGAAGAGGCAGACCTTCTTTTCTCATTATCAATGTTTTTGATTCTACTGCAGCAAATGGGGCAAAGAAAGTGGTGCTCTGCCTTCAGAATGTTGCAGTAGCTATGGCAATACTTCTGCCCTTCCACTTCTAAATGGTGGTTTAATCACACCAAGGAAATTAATCATTAAAGATGCGGTATATGAAGATGATTTGTAATTCACAGGATATTAATAATTGTAATCTGTAATGCACCAGATATTTGTCTGCATGAGAGGTGGGTGTCTGTTCTTTTTAGGTACATGAAAATTCTCTGAAACAGCTCAAACTGCATATTAACCATCAGCATGTTTCTTCTTCCCTGTGTTATTAGATCCTTAGTTGCGATGATTCAGCTCAGCCCTGATGAATTTTGAGAAGAAACATTTATTAGTCGAAGAGGTACTTTTTACCTTATCTTTGGTTGATTTTCATTTCTTATTCATCTCTCTTCTTTCTATTTTGATTATTGGATCTGCCAATTTCCCTATGAAATTGATTCTTTCCTTGGGTGATGATTCTGTAAATCATATTTTATCTCATTGTAACTGTGGTTGGTATTTCTATATTAGGGGTTGTTCAGAGGATGGGGATGGTGTTGGCCTCATTCTTAATAGCAATTCTCTAATTTGACTTTCGACAGTTGAGCCAGGTTTTCAAAGTGAGTGAACATAAACTGAATTCTTGACAATTAGAAAAAACTTAGGAGGTTAATATGGTTCTTGCCCTCTGAGATATGCAAAGAGAAGTGCTGTTTCAGGGCTAAAAATGTAGAATTGGACAAAAATAACATGACTTCAAAAAGGAAATTATCATCCATCCATGGAAAATACTGATAAAGCTTACAGAATTGAAGGACAAGCCCCATGGTGCAGAGCTCCACAAGGATGTGGTTGAGGTGCAGGAAAGCAGATGAAGACTGATTCCCTGGGGTCTAACTGCTGCACTATATTTAAGTGCTGAGGTACAATGAGTCTTGGGAGCAGTAAAAGGGAAATAAAATGTACCCTTTAGATATTGGGAAACAATGATCTGCTTAAACTCTTCATGGATGATTAAAACCTGCCAGGATAACTTTAAACCACAGATTATGAAGGAGATACAGAGAAAGCTCCAGCAGACAAAACCAAGCTTTATAAGGGCCACTGGAACAGTCCAGGTGATTATCAGGCTGTCATAGGATCATAGAATCATAGAATAGTTCGGGTTGGAAGGGACCTTAAAGATCATCGAGTTCCAACCCCCCTGCCATAGGCAGGGACACCTCCCACTAGATCAGGCCACTCAGTGCCTTGTCCAGCCTGGTCTTGAACACCTCCAGAGAGGGGGCATCCACAACCTCTCTGGGCAACCCGTTCCAGTGCCTCACCACCCTCACTGTAAAGAATTTCTTTCTTATGTCTAGTCTAAATCTACCCCCCTCCATTTTACATTCATTGTTTCTAGTCCTCCCATCCGATATCATATTAAAAACTCCTTCCCCTGCCTTTCTGTAGGACCCCCTCAGGTACTGATAAGTTACAATGAGGTCCCCTCTGAGCCTTCTCTTCTCCAAGCTGAACAACCCCAACTCCTTCAGCCTGTCTTCATAGGGCAGTTGCTCCAGCCCTTTGACCATCTTCATGGCCCTCCTCTGGACCCGCTCCAATAGCTCAATGTCCTTCCTGTGCTGTCATTCAACCCCATCTAAAATTCACTGACCAGAGAGACCTAAGCACTGGAACAAGGCATCATTAGTGTCACACTAGACTTGCTGGGGAAGATTTATAGTTCTTTGTAGTTTTAGGGGCAAATCTGATGAAATATTACAAGCTTGTGGTGTTATCCCATGATGAGGACCACATGCTTTGGTCACCTGTACTACTGTGAGGGCTAATTGCCCTTCCTTCCCCTGGTATTCTGACTGTTGGTGAATAACTACCAGCTGATGTTAGTCATAAAATATACTTGAGATTTATAGCTGTTGGAAAAGAATGCACAATCAATTACTCAATGCTGAGGAATTGCCAGACCTGATCCAAATGGACTGCTGCATAGTACCTGGGTGGCAGTGGTCTTTTCTTTTAGTTTTTCAATGGGGAGTTGAAAGCTCCATCCATTTAGCACCACTTGTTTTCAGCTCTTAGTCAAACCTCCAGACTGCATAAAATTCTTGTGGAAATCTCATAGCAGAACTTCTCCTGGGACTTCTTAATTTTCTCTAGCATGGAAGATATTCTGAGAACAGGTAATTTATAGAAATGTCTTCCTTTTGGAGGCAAATACAAAATGAGAAGTGCTGTAAGAAAAATGAAAATAAAACATTTTGAATCTCAGGAGAGACTCCATATGAATTTGATCTCAAGGTAACTTGGCATGTTTCAACCATTCTTATTAACTCTAGAGTTGATTCATCTGTGTCTAGTAGGAAGGTGGAGTTGAGAGTGAAGGTTGAAAGGCTGGATTGTGCTCAAGCAGCTCCTTGCAGTAGGGATTCATCTGTAAGGCAGAAGGGTCCTGACCACTTTAGGCTTTGAACAGAAATCAATATATGTACATTTATTGTCAGAGTAAAAATAAAATATGGGTTAAAATACTTCTTATTGATAGTCTTTTCTGTATTTTTAACTTATTTCTTATAAGAAGTCTTTCCTAAAGGTTGCTTTTCAGTTACATTAGATCTCTATTATTTATTTAATGGTGTTACTTTTATGGCCACATATGTAGTGCTGGTTATAACTGTGATAACAACATGATTTTTAGCTAATAAATACATTTGCAGCATGAGTGACAAAATGTTAATGTAATGAAGTGAATGGTAAAACAGTTAGCCATTCAAATCAAATGCCGACTTTTTTTAGTAAATGACAAATTACTATTGCAGTTTTGTGCACTATTTGTTTTTCCAACCTTGGAGGTAGGAAATCAGTAGCCCATTTCACCTCATGACTGGAGGAATGAGAATTGTGCAAATGGCACAAATTGCCTAGCAGAACAAAATAAAACTGACTGTATTTTTTAAACTATTAGAATGTTCTTTATGGATTAGTGAAAGCCTGACAAAATTATGACTGCACACTTAATTCCTTTTGAAGTGAATGATACGGTATTTTTAGCAAGCAGATTCTATGTCAACTCTTTTACAAATTTGGCTTTAAAATACCAAATAACCCTTTTCTCCTTTGATTTTATACAATCGCCAAGTTAGGGAAGGGATTTATATAGGAATAGAGAGGTGTGTTTCTTAGTATCTCTTTCTGTCTAACTCCCTGGTCAACTTTAAATCTGCCTATCGTCTGTTATTATAAAGAGCTGGTGAAATATAAACTGATGGGTTGAGACCTAGCCCTGCAGCTGTTTCACCTAAGCAAGGGCAGAGGCAGCAGCACCAAAGAGCTGAACCCTGCAGCCTTGGTCACTTTTTCGATCAGTGTCACACTTCTGTTGCAGTGATAAAACCAGTTCTGAGAGCAGAAGGGAGAGGGTTTCACCTGGGAGGATAAGTTAATGTTTGCCCTTTTGTATGTTTGCTTGAATGAATTCAGACCGAGATGTCACTGGAGGAGCTGACTGGGACTGTAAGCTGACATGATTTTCCACAGGCTTTGTTTCTATTTAGTGAAGAGTGGCACGCTGCAAAAATTGTCAATTGCTAAGTCACAGGCCTACAAGTAGCTGGGATTAGATTTGATTCAGTGCTTCCCTGTGATGCCATAACTCAGTGTAATGGAAAGTTGTTGGATCTGCTTTCCTCACTGATGTTCCCTCTGTGGCATGAAGGCCCTTGCTGATGGGGAAACAGCATCTTCTCGCTGCTCCTTACTGGCAGTAAAAGATTGCTTTGTGTGTAGTCCTTGATAATCTCCTCTTTGCCAAGTGTGGTAGGTAATGTGTTTTAGAAAGGGGGATTTATTCTTTTGGCTGGCTCTTTCTTCAGTGTGTATCTTCTCTGTACTTCTTCCTCAGCTTATTGCTAATCCTCATGTATTCAAATCTTTGCTTCTTTAGAGAATGATGATGCGTAGCTCTTCTATTTTTTCTTTTGCATGGCTTCTGCAACTGGTGTACCCTGGACAGATCAGATGGTGTGCAATTATATACCTTGCATCTCTGTTATGTAGTCCCAGTGAGACTGCTTGTAAAACCCAGCCCTTATTACAGCTGTGTCCTTCTTGCTTGCCACCAAAAGCAATGAGAGAGCTATGAGGAATATGAAAAAGGCCTCTTCTGGCTACAGAAAATTCTTGCAAATCCTACTGTCAGGTTTTTCAGTCTGCTATGGTCACTGATCACAGGGCCCATTCATATGCCAGAGTGATTCACAGCTGCCAAAATGGGAATAAAATGTCATGTCTGGTGACTCATTTTTTTTTAACAACTCAGTCGAGTGTATGAGAAAGTCTTATGAAACTTAATTGTGACTCCAGCCTTGGTTCAGGAGCACCTTTTAATTAGTTTCTCTGGGACTTCAAAAATATTTCTTGCAGTTAATTGTTGAAGTGGGGACAAATGCTATAGGATTTTGTGGATATTTAATAGACATGTTCTAGAAAGTCTGCAGACATTAATAATCCCACAGTTTGTTCCATTCTCTAATAATTCTTTGCATATTATACTTGTCTGTTTCCTTCTTTTTTTTCTGGTCTGGTAAAAAATTAAATTTTTTTTCCCCTCTGGCTGGATATGGCTTTTCCATATGGGGGTCAAATATAGAACCTACAGCCTCTTCTTTCCAAAGATGAGCTGTGGAAGACTGTCTAAAACAACTGGAGAAGAGCTCTGCAAAATACACTCACGCAGTTTTCCACAGGCCAACAGCAGCTGGCTGTTCAACAGTCACTGAAGGAAAGTGGATCAGCTTGAAAATCTCTCAGATATCTATTTTCACTGGATGTGGCATCTATCTTCTTCTCCATCTTAAATGGTTGTGATGCCATTAAAAGTCAGTGTGCTTCCAAGCAGAAGTGGTTGCCTTTCAGAAATGAGGGGAGCAATTGCTGTGTGCAGTTGGCAGATGAGTTTGTAATGTGCTTGGGGATTCTTTCCATGCTGTAAATTCAAATTGCATCTCATTGTGTGCCTAGTTAAAGAACAGAGTATGTCACAGTAGAGAAAGAGAAAACCAGGGACAGATTGTGATTCTTTTGGCAATTATTTAACTTTAAGCCACTTCACTGTCATTTCTTATTCTAGGATGAGTGCAAGCAGGGTAGGGGACTATCAGGGGAAAAAAACTAATAAAGTAACAAACATCCCAAACTCTTATTGGACAAATTATGTTAGCAGTTCTTATATTTCAAATGATTTAAACACCAGGTGCAAAACAAAATATGCAAACATAAATAACATTGGAAACAAGTCACAAAATCTAACAGGACTGGTTATCCCCTATATTATTATTTTCAGATGTTTTTTTGTCAATCTGTTCCTTCTGCTGCTAATTGTACATCACTTCCTTTCTGAGCTGTAAGGTTTCCTGATGGCTTGGCACCATCAGACAAATACCAGGAAGTGTGGGTGTAAGAGCCTGCCCGGCCTGTTGCGTATCTAAAATACATCTAAAAGTGTGAGGTCAGGAAAGAAATTTAGTCTTGTATTAGTAGCCATGCTTGTGAACCTTGGCAAAATACAACATATTCATTGCCTTTTAATATAAATTCTTAAGTTATGCTCCCAGAACATTGTCATGAAGTATAAATTTAACTTACATTGGAAGTAATCAGTGATGAGAAGAAATGTCAGAACCTAAATCTAACTGAACCCTCGGGGTGTATCAGAAATTGCCATAACCTGTTCCATACAGGTTCCCTACAATTTTTTAATCTTTCATTATTCAAGTAAAGCTTTATTATAATCTTTTTGTAAACTTCAGTGTATTTAAACAGAACATATGTAATAAGCTTCTGTGTAGAGAATATTTAGTTATTGCTAGGGATGGAACTATAAACTTGTTTGTGTCATCTCAGGAATGAGTATGTTACTTGTGGAAATTTTGGTGGGATAGTGCCACACCAGCAATGACCCCTGTGCTTTACAAAAGGAGGTGACAAAATCTTTCCTGTGTTTAAGTGGCAGTGTAATTTAGGTATGTTACCTAGAATGCAGTTGTTCAACTTGGAGCACAACCAAGGCAGTGAGACTAATGAATGATCTGTTTAATCTTAAGAAAAGATGGCAAGGGTTCTTTAATGACCATTTTTTTTGAAATCTTAGATTTATGATATTTCTGAGAGAAAATTCTTGAGTTGCCATGCTCAAAAGACTTAATTAGAAAATCCATAATTCTGCTGAGTTTCATTTCAGTGGGTCTGAAAGAGAGATGTGAATTTATTCTTTTCTATTACTAATATGTTCAGCAGAGGCTTGTGATTTCGGGGAGCAGTGGGAGCTAGCATTGGGAGGAAGCAGCTGGTCCGACCCCATGCCACCCATTGATGGGGAAGCTGTTTCCCTGGCAACAGAAACGATGAGAAACCAGAGGATGGCTCTTTTCCAGTTCATGTTTTTTTTCACTCGGTGTTACAGGCGCTCATTAGCTTCTGAGGAAGAATCATACAGCTCCTATCAATCCAAACTAGAGCTAAGTGGAACAGTGTAAATGTCACCCCAGTTTTCAAGGTTGTGAGCTTCTGAAGTCTGCTCCTATCAACTGAAAACTATTAACAAAACAGGATTCTTTTTCCCCTCCTTTTGGAATTATTCATGATTCCTAATCAAAACAAAGAAGCAAGGAAAAAGAGTAAAATTGTGACACCAGTTTTGCCTGATGCTTTATGCAGAATGCACTTGTCTGTGTAAGAATGCAGTAGTAGTATTGCAGGGTAGTATTGCAACTCAATGAGGGCTGTGGAGCTGATCTACACTGTGAAACATATACCTGCCTTTTCATTAATGTTTCTGAAATTTTGCATTTCTGTAGGGAAAAGAGAAGTGGAGAGACAAAAGGAGATTACAGTCAATTTGGCATAGGAGCTGATGGCAGAGGCATACTGGTGTTTTCATGTCTGTGCAAATAAGACCTGCGAATTTAGGTGCACTATACCTCATTCAAACTTTCACCCAAGATACTGCCAGTTCTGTGCCATTTTGAAAACATTTTTCTTGTGCAGTATCTTTGTGAGAATGACTGAATGAGCTATAAGGCAATAACAAAGAAAGTCCAGAAATTTTTAACATCAGTTAAGGGACTCTAGATCAGTGTAAGAAAACTCCATTCCTTGTTTTCTAATGTTAGGCTTATTAAATACACAAATGTGAAACCCAGACAGGGAACTCAAGAGTTTATTAATAAGATAAAATTCTTATTTCACAATAGTGCAAAATATGTGAGTAATTCAATTAATTCATAAAGTAAGACAAATTATTATGTTATATTTTTTCCCCTCCAAAACATGGTATTGACCCAAAATTTCTGTGAATCTTTGAGAAGTCCCCAGGCACATTCCCAGAAACAGCTGCTCTTCCATGAGAATAAATGTCCTACTGCTTGTCAGTGCATGTCTTGGAGCATGCATGATTTTTGCATTCTATAATAACCACATCTTGCTCAAGCAGGAATGATCATTACTTTGAGTAATGCTTCAGAGGAAATGTACTCTTTCCTCTTATATAGGCTCTTTGGAAACCTACTTAGGCCAGCCAAGCTGAAAAGCTTGCTGGGATATCAGGTATGTTGGATTTCATTGGGACTTACAAAGGTAAATAGTAAAAGAATAGTATAAGAAAAATCTTATAACCAAAGTATGAATAAATTTAATGCTGCCATAAGGTAGCAAATAGACAGTGATTTGGGCCTCAGTTATGTGTGATTTTAGAAGTGTATACAGTGAGTTACAGCAACTCAAGGAAGGATGCTAAAAAGGTCTTTGTGAGAAGAGCCTAGAACAGTCACTCAAATTCAGTGTCTGGCAGGCTGAATTTCTGCTGATTCCTGTGGTAGCTTAAAATCCTAAGTGGATTTTAAGATGCTGCTGATTGATCAGGTAGCATGAAATGCAGGGAAGTTGCACAGATTTCCAAAACCTAAATGTTAACTAACCACAGAAACTATTAATAAACTGAACAAACAAACCAAGTCATAGCTATAAACTTGCACCATAAAATTGTCATCTTTACAAAACAACTTTTTTCAAAAGCCATGTGTTTTCAAGCATTATTTTTATTACTAGCTATAAATCTTTATAGTGGCTATCATGTTGTTGTAGGCAACAAAAATACAGCATTTTAGTGTCTCGATACCTACTGCTCTTGCAAGTACTCAGTGGCTGAAATAGACCTGCAGTCTGATTTTTGGAGATGGATAAAACCTGGACTATGACTTTTTTTTTTTTTTCCCTATGAGGTGTTAAGGTTTCAAAATAGATATATATATATGATAGGCTGCTTTATGATGGATTGAATCATGACAAACTTTTATGCAACATCAGTTTCAATTTCTGTGAAACTGAGGCTCCTAAAGCCTGTAGACACTGATCTCCTTCAGAAAAGGTAATATTTATCCTTCTGCTCAAAGTGTAATCTTGCTGGATTGCCATTTCATGAGCAGGCATTTTTCTAATTTCTGCTTTTGGTTGGACATAGCTTTGTAACAAAGAATAAACACTAATCAGCTGTATTCATTTAGAGGTTGCCTGTTTATGGGGGGTCAGAGAGAGGATCCTGTGTCAATAGTTTATGGTTGTGATTCACTACAGCAGTTCAAGTAGTCTGTAAAAAAAAAAAAGCCCTGTTTTAACAGAGACAAGAAATCAAATCAGACTGGTAGCCAAAGCCCTAGTAGCAAAGGATATTAAATTTAAGCATTAACCTTTTATTCCAATGAATATGGGGACTTTTTTCTGTGAAATACTCTGTCTTTTTAGTAGTGTGCTGTTGCTTTAGTTATTTAGGGTTTTTTTGACTTCAGCTCCAGTATTTTAAGAGGTACTTTCTTGGATGACAGAATAATGTATTATTCCCCGTCAAGCCCAAATATTGTTGTTTGTTACACTTTCTGACACATCTCTACAGAGGCAGAGACAAGTCTAATGTTTGTTTTTTTCTTAATTTCTTTCTAGAGTTTCCCAAAATGAAAATTGCAAATATATTTGGTTCCCTCTCCAGCACTGTTATGCCTGACTCTTAAACCTTGCTGCCAAATTAAATGTGATGAAAAACCCCTTCATAAAAATGCAAACAAAATGTGTTACTTGAAAGACTTCCAAACTCTATGCGCTGCTTCTATTTTAGAAATGCACTTTGGATCAGTTTGCTTTTTCTTGTGTAATCTGCTAGGCAGTGATCATGTTGAACATCTGAACATAGTATGGCCATTGTGAGCCTGAAAGAGGTGAAGATAATGGAGTTGTACATCTTTCTTCTTCTTGTACTCAACATCTCAAAAATCTTAAGTATAGCCTTTGGCTGTTGAACAGGAAGAAAGTGTGTTTCAGGACTGGAGGAGCTGTGGTTCTCCTCTGATTATCGGATTAATCAGCTCCTGCCCATGAGGAATGCTTGTTGAGGCCAAATGAGGAACAGCAGCTGAACAAGATATTGCCTCAGCCTCCACGAAGCAGAAACTGATCTACAAATCTGCCCTGCATTTTCACTAGTCATGACTTTGCCAGATGAGGGCATTTAAAGTTTGTAAGCAGATGTCTAGCAAAAAGACCCTCAGCCCCACCCTTATGTTGGAGTTGGAATAAACAGAATTGCAATCAAAAATGTGAGGACTGAAATATTGGACCAGTTCACCAAACCCCTTCCTCAGGTATATTCAAGGATATTTTTTTAAAATAGAACTAACTGCCTAGCTGTGGTTGGTGCAGTAGCTGTTAAATTTCAACCTGTATCAAGTACAGAGATCTAGAAAAAGTGGAAAAGTAGCACTGGTTTTGCTATGTAAGAGTTGAATGGAACTCCAGCTATTTAAAAAGTACCCAGTTATCACTCCTTTCTTTGTATGCTGCTTTTCTGCTACCAAGCTGCATTTAGAGGATAGCTGTTCATTACATGGGTGCTTATGCTGCAGTGAAAGTTAAACAGTCTCAGATTTTGGGAAACCTCTGGGTGCTAGACCCTTGCTTAAACTGCTTGAAGTCTGTGCAGAGAAGGCAGCTGAGAGATGAAAGAGTTGCTCTCTAGCCAAGCACAGGAATAATGTGTAATGAGATTCAATTCACCTAAATGCAACTGTATATTATGAATGTTACAGTGCAGCTATCATCAGAAGTCCTTTGAACAGCAATGGAGACCTGAGCTACATCAGCCCCAAAACCAGCTCTAAAAGAGGGGACTGGAGTTGCTCATCCTGGACCTAGCTTGCAAGGTCAGGAGCCTTCTCCAGAGTATTAGTAATTCAGACATAGTTCTGACTCTTGGGAGATCACGCAGACTGCCCTTGCTATAGATTTATATGCAGGCAAGCTTGAGAGCAGGGAGAAATCTTGCATCTCCTTGTGGGAGGTGTTGAGCTAGAAAGGAGTTGAGGTTGCATTAACAAATTCCCAGTGGGTGGAAGTGCAGAGCACCTGCAGCTCTGTTAACTTCCATTTGAAGCTCAGCTTTTTGGAAAGCTCTTCATGCTGTATCACTTCCCTGGAGACAGTGTTTCAAAAACTGAGTGCTCAAGAACCAGAAGAAATGGAAACCATCTAGGATGAGGGGTTTGTGCTGGATTGGAGACAATTCCTATGCAGCCAGATATGTTACTTTTCTAGAAGTTATTTGGAAATATATCAAATCGAAACATCTAAAAAATGGCCAATAGAAGCATTTTCATTTAAATGCATGGTTCACTGGCTTTGGAATAAGGCTGATATTCCAGAAAAGAAAATAAAGAAAGAGAAATCCCTCTTAGACAGAGTTGTCCTGATCCACTGAGACACTTGTGATCTATGAGCTCTTTGATTCAATTCACATGAGGCAGAGATGCTTTCTAATTACTGTGAAATTAATTTGAAAGCCAAAACACATACCCTTTTTGCACACACTAAACACCCATCCTGTCCTGCACAAATTAGCAGGCTGTGTGTGCTGCCTACAGGTCCCTGTAGGATAATTTACAGATACATATGAAATTATCCATTTTGTACATGTTTCTAACACATTTTTAAAACCCAGAAAAGAAAACATAGCAGCTGCCCACGTTTGGGCAGGTGGGTGTAGAGGAAATTAATAATTTGGGAACCCTTTTTAAATATACAGAAGTTGGTGATACATTTCTAGAACCTGTCTCCTGACCTAGCCATAGGACTTACCTAAGCTCCACAGGGAACTCTGTGACTCATTTTTTTCTACATATATATGTGTATATATATAAAACACTGTAGCCTCACACAGTGTCAAAGTAGTTCACAAGTTACCTCAGCTTGTTTTAATTGCATTTTTGTCTCCTGAAGTGTAACATATGACAAACCAGGTAAGGGGAGGTTCCCCCAAAGTCACCTGGTCAAACCCTCTCCTAATAATGGAGTATTTAATGTATTTTCTAGTGCCTGTGCTAGCTTTCCTTTGAACTACTCAAATAATGAATTTTCCACCACATGTTATAGAAGATTATTTTGGACAGTAATGTACCTTTCCAGTAGGAAGTTTTTGTTTATTTGTTTCCCAAAGCTTTTTATCACCTTTCAAATAGTGTAGTGTGTCATATGCTTTTTACTTACTGTCTTGAAACAGCTATGATGAATCTCCATCTAGAAGAAATGCATGAATTTCAGTAAGAAAAGAATAGCTAATGATAGAAAATTGAATGAAGATGGAAGGACAAGGCTGAACAGTGTGACAATGTATGCTTTTTATCCATGTCTTCAGTTACAGAAAAAAAAGTACAGAATGATTAACTTCTCGTTCTGGTATAAAAGTACTCCTCCTGTTTTCCCTTATTTCTGATCAGAACTAAAGGAAGTGGATCAGAACTCACCATGACATTCAAATTAAAAAAAACACCACACCTTCCTTGCAACTTCTTAAAATCACTGGATCTTTATGAAATCTTTCGAATTTAATAACATTATACATGCTAATAGAAATATAGTATTTGAGAGTATTCCAAAAGACTCTCTTTTATTATCAGCTAGCCTGGGGTAGTTTAAAAACCTTGATTTTTGTAGGAAGTAGAGGACTGCTTCTACTTAAAACCAGTCTTCCCCAGGGAATAATAAATTCATATTTCAATGATATTCATGATTTCAATAACGTCATGTTATTTATACAGTGACAGCTGGGGGGCATGAGAGGGTTACAAAATTATATCCTAGTGATATGATTTTCTTAAAGCTTCATATAAAATATAGTTTTTACACTAATTCTGTGATGAATTAATAGGTATTATGGGGCCAACTTCTGTGTGTTGTTGGCATAAATGAACATAAAGAGATGGTATCTCATTTGCCTTTCATAGGTCTATACTGGTCTTTATTGGCCACATATCTATCATCTTTAAAGGAATAGGACCAAGAACTGGGGAAATGAGCATTGAAGAAAAAAGGCTTTTTTTGGGCAATGTGTCATCTTGGTTTACCTGCCAAAAGTGCAAGAAAAATATTTGTTTGCCTTACAGCACACTGACTGTACATTAGATGTGAAGTTCAGATACTGGAGGAATGGGAGGCTATAAAGGCAGAGTGAGAAAAGTAGTCATTGAAAGAAGAGTTTTATATAGCCTACATGGGAATGGGAAGTGGAATCCCCCCCTTTTGGGGGGATTTGAAACATTTGCATGGGGGGAAAAGGGAGAACAAGCGAGACTGTGTGAATTCACTGCGTGGAGCAGCAGGCTGCAGCTTGGCAAAAGGCAAGCAAGAAATCTGTATGCAAGAAGGGGGCAATGCAAGGGGGCAAGACTGTATTTAGCCCGTCTTTGTCTTTGCCTGGAAGTTTGTGTCACTTGACTGAAAGCAAAAGTGATTTTGCTGCTAATCTCATGTTTATGATTACAACCTTTTGCATGTGACATGAAGGTAAGTTCCTAAGCAGCAGTCTCATTTGAGGAGTTCCTAATGGTATTCTGTTCTCCAGTTTTCCTTCATTTAAGTATGCTAAGTGACCTCTAAGCACAAGCAACCTTGAGATGCAGCTTCTGTAGCCTTTGATCAGGTCCTTGGCCACAATAAATGACAAAAACTGTAACAGATGCCTTTGGGCAAACAGATTAGTGCAGTTTGGAACAGTTAATGAAACAGTTACAATGACTTTCTTCACATTTCTACATTACTTATTTATCTTTTATTGTTATTTTCTGCAGATATGTAAGCAAACAAAATAATTTTCAGACTTTTCATAGGCACATATTTAAGAAAGACCTGAAAACTCTTCATCTGTGTTTGGATGTACATCAGACATCTGGATTCTGGAAGTTACACGATGCATGCTATGAGCAGGTTATTTTGTTCACTAAATATATTCACATTACTCTGCCCTGACCAAAGAATTACAAATGTGTAAGAATTCTGGTGCTTTACTCAGATTTTAAAAGTTATATTTTTAAAGAAGGTATTATAATAAAATAAGAAGTATTTGGATAAAATTCAAGAGTAGGGAAGATGCTATTTTTGGTGATATATTTGTTGTGAACTATTTATTTAGTCTTTTTTTTCCACAAAATGCTAATGCAAGAGGGCATAATGAATTATGAAAAATATTCTCTTCAGCTTGAGAAAGGTCTAAATGTGTTTCACTTCTAAGTACAATACTGTTGGCTGACAGCTTCTACTCTCAAAGGCTGAAGGTCAAGAGAATGCATTATTTATCTGAGTGATATTTGTTGTTTATCCCAGAAATAATGGTATTATACATGTATTTAAATATTTGTGTATATGTATGTACTTATATATATATAAATAAGTATATTATTTTTTTCCTTGTGAAGTAAAAATGGGAAGTACTGTGTATGGTGAAGAAGGGGGAAAAATGCAGACTGAAAAACAGTCTTCAAACTGTGTCAGAACAATAGAGTTGATCGCTTTTGAGATTTATAGATATGGATATTGATATATTGATAAAATGGGAAATTCAAATCACTGATGAATCCTTGAGCAAGAATATCAGTGAAATGTTACCAAGCAGATGAAGATGAGTGATGTCAGATAATGACTGTCAAGTGGATGAGATGCAAATGAAGCTGAACAATGTTGGATAATGATTGTTAAGTGGACATGAGCAAATTGAGATGAACAATGAGAGATGATGAATGTTGAGTACACAAGAAGTAAATGAAGATAAACAATGACAGGTGATGTTTACTGAGCAACTAAGGAAAAGAGCAAAAACTTTTTAATATTTAGATAGTTTATTTTCACTGGCTTCCTGAGTAAAGCCCTCTCTGTGTGGATTTGTATGTTTTGAATGTAGAATAACTCTTTGACCATTACGTAACACTGAAAAAGCTTCTGGTAATCTGAATATTTTTTGAAAAAAAACCAACACTGCAAATGTATGTCATATTCTCCTGGTAGCTGACCTCCTGCTTGGATTTAGTTACAGTTGAGATATGCCCCTTGCAGTGAGCTCCTCTTTTAAAGAAGAGTATCATGCTGCGGGTGCTAAACAAAACAGAAAGGATTTTTAATGCTTCTTCATCATTATCAGACTTTTATGAATATGAATCACTCTGGGTTCTTTATGCTTACCTATTTCTCAGTTGCTGTTGAATTTTAAATTTAATTTACTTTGTGTTCTTTTCCCCCACTGAACAAACAACAAAAATTTCACCATCTCACCTTCTTGTTTCATTCTTAAGAAGGAATCTTATGAAGGAGAATCTTATGTGCAAAATATTCTAATAAATTATACTTGCACTGTATCTAGACTTGAGTAAATTTAGAAGCTGAGCTGTAAATCCTGTGTTTTACTGATGATAAGGGAGCCATGCTACTGAGGTCCTAATGAAGTACGACGGTTGGTGTAAGAAGGGGCTGACCTCCACGATCAATATGATCTGCCAGA
>VZTY01011098.1:27848-74999 GCA_013400935.1 Turnix velox
AGTTGTTAACCCTTTAGCCTGTGCCCATTCTGCAACAAGGTCCAAAATGAGAGGCAGCCAGAGGGATCAAAACCCACCTTTTTGAGATCTCTTTGAGAAGAGTTTCAGTCAGATCATCTTAAGCATCTAAGCCATAAAACCTCATGAGGCAGCTTAATTGGGCTTCTTTCATTTTGTAGCATTTGTGCTCTTGTGCTGCTCAGTTGTTCTGTTTGTGTCTGTAATATTGGCTTTGGTGATGGCAATTAATATTGCCTACTTATTTTAATTAAAATGCATGCAATGTTTTCTACTTTAAAGCAAAGCACAGTATAGCACTTGTCAGTAGTTATTTTGTGGTGATATTCAAAATAATAAAGTACTTTCTCATATTTGCATTCTCCCACCCTTTCCTCCTTTCTGTATATTGTTAGCCACAGTAGATTTAAAGTCTAATTTACTCCGCTTCTTTTTCTTTTTCTAGCAATCACTTCTACTGCCTCAATTACTCCAATACTACACAAGATCAGGAACACTTTTATTTTTTCCTTATTGTTTTGTTTTGTTTTGTATCAAAGATGTGTCCTGCTTGCACCAGACCCATAGCTGGTCTCTGGTGGTGATGGCCACCTTGGGGAACTTCATGCTGGCAGAGCATGTCATGAAGCTGATATCTGACTCCTTCCCCATCTCTCCATGGCTGAGTTACATGCAGGTGTTTGTTTCCATCAGAGTTTCACTCTAGGTGATTCAGTTTTATAAGGTTTTACTGCTCTCCTCCTTGGTGTCCTGTTAGATATCACAGAAGCAATTGGCAGTGTGTGATTCATACAGACTCCTTAGGCTATTGCTTTTGAGATCTGTATTTCTCCACATCAGTCTGCTAGTTGATACTTCGTATCTCTTCTTGAGAAGAAGCAAAAGGTAAAGCATTTCTTTTTCCTTTCTCAGATTGGTATCCCTTCCTATAGGAATTGCATTTTTTGACCAAAGTACCTGACTGCTTTGCTGTATGGACTCAACCACAGGTGTTACTGCTGTCTTTCCATGTTTGGTATTTAGTTCCTGGATAGAGGAATGGCAATCAGTTATGAGGAAGAAGTATTTAAGGTTTATTTGTTGCATCTTCTGCAATGTCAGGAAAAGACAAATTGGCATATCCTATGAAACTGATGTACATGAGCTACGTTTGGAGGATGGAAGGAGCTTTACCTTTCACTATTGATAAGAAATATTTACCAAAACACATTCAGAGAAGAATGTGGGTTTTGAAACCTAATCCAAGTCTGTTTTTCCACCATAAGGAGTGTTTCAGTATCAGCCACAGACTATGTGTCCTCCAGTCTAGCTCAGCTCTTCAGTTTTCTCAAGTAATACCTCCCTTAGAGAGGAACCAGACCATTTATGAGCACTGTGAAGTGGGGAATGTTAGATCCAAGAGCTCCAAGCTCCTCAGAGCTAAGGGTACAGCTGGATTTTCCACTCTTTGGAAGTTTGATAGAATTGGATTTTCCACTCTTTGGAAATTTGATATTTTATCCTTAACCTTGATTTAAAAAGCCAATGTGCAATTTTTAGACAGTTGAAATATTTTATTTTCTGTTAAAATTATTCAAAAGACCTGGCTTTAAAGCAAAGCAGTTCTGAAACAGGCAATCTTTTCATTCTGAGATTGTGAGAAAAGCTTATTCTGCCACTTACATAGTTTCTATGGAGTGTTAAAAAGAGTTTTCTTCATGATTTTTCAGTGAGTCATTTTTGATAGAGAAAGTTTATATCAAAGCTATTTTTTGGCCAATTCTCAATTGTACCAGGGAAGATTTCTTTTGAGGGTCATTGGCTCCCTATGTTACTGTGGAGAACTCTTTATTAAGTAGTCTTTGTGATTCAGTGATACACAGAAACTGTATGAAGTGTGTCCAGTCTCACTGTGGCCTGCCTGTAGAGCAAGTACAATGACAAATTTAAATGCTATTTAAGCAATTGATTATGATCAATACATTTTGTATGTCACTCAAACTGAAACTCAAACTCCTGAAAGGAATTAGAATGCTTTCATGATCTTGGAAGTTTAATTATTAATTTATTTATATTTTTGTTTATCTGTATCTGTAATTTCATGTATATAAGTGAGAGCTGTTTTATTTAAGCAGAAATATTTTAACACTAAAGTATTATGAAGTAAATTAGGAATTTTTCAAAAGCGGTTCCTCTCCTAATGGATCATTCTAAAACACAAATGCCAATCAATATTATGACTATCACATACTGTCCTATATGGAAATATAGACAAAAATTGAAATTGTCTACCTTGAAAAAGCTAAACTTAAAAATTCATGCCCAAAGCTGTCTTTCAATGTGCCAATGTGTCCAAAACTATGAAAGTTAGTTCTAACTTGCAGAAGTAGTAACTAATAAAAGGGCTGAGTAGTCTTCTCTACAGTTAGTAGAGATGGGAATACGGGGTTGAATTCCAATGAATATCAATGAATTATAAAAAATAGACCTGATGTTACTGCAGCTGCAAGTCCTTCACAAGTTCAACACACATTTTCCAGACTGAAGAACATTAATGTAAGTAAATGTGATATATACAAAGGTTTTTGGTTTGGGCTTAACTACTGGCAAATTCAGTGCCACTGGGCTCACTTCCCATAGTTTTTTGTTATTTCATGACAGACTGCCTTACAAAAGATAGTTTTGAATAGTGCAAAATGGACTTTCTTTGTTCCAGTTTTGGCATATTGCTCTTCTGAAAGCAAGGATTTTCATATGATGGGTCTGAGGACTTCCAGTGCAGTGCAAACTGGTTCCAGGTCTGATCCAGAGTGGATGACATTTTCTTTCTTGTTCATGATTGTAAGCAGTTAAATGTGCTCCCTGGATACTGGTCTTCCTTATTTTTTTCATGCTTTGTGAAAGAGAACATTACTAGATGATATTTTAGCTTGAAGATGAACTAATTTACGGTATTTTAGTACCATTCAATGAAGTTGTGAGTCTTTTTGTTTTAGCTGGTTTGAGGTTTGGAACAATGAAATTCTGCAGCATTTTTCTTTCTAATACCACTAAGTGGTATTAAACCTGCCACTGAAACTTTTAAATATGGGTTTCCTTCACTTAAAAACTGTAGATTTGTGAGTGGAAATTGAGCTGCATGTTAGGGATGTTTCTTATCACAGTGTTGATGCTTATATGTTCCTTATAAATTTTTTGTTGTTGCATTCTTTCTATCTCTT
Source organism: Turnix velox (assembly GCA_013400935.1). Lineage (NCBI taxonomy): Eukaryota > Metazoa > Chordata > Aves > Charadriiformes > Turnicidae > Turnix > Turnix velox. Next base: position 31,067 of record VZTY01011098.1, read on the forward strand.
CTTGGATATTCCAGGCCATTAAACAGCTAATGTGGGAAAGCTAAATATATAAAAGGGCCAATGAACTTAGCATTCATTCTTTTGCTTATTGTATGACCTCTGATAGGTATGCCAGGGTCTGTAATTGCTTAAGTTATTTACAAATATGCTACAGAATCAACACAAAAATGTTGAATTATACTCTTGTTGGCACACTTTCACATTCTTTTATCCGGCAGTATACTGCTGTTCTGTGGGTTTTCTATGAAGCATTTTCCCATTCAATGTTCTTGCCACTACTTGGCACTCCACCTCCCTGGCTCCTGCAAAAAGATGTGAGATTTTATCAATTATCACTTCCAATGTCATCGGAAAAAATGGAATTGAAACAGCCTGAAGTCCCCCAAATGTCTCATACTGTTGAAAAATTAACACTTTTAAAAAAAAAGGTCTGTTTTCCACCTCAACCAGCTGACAGCATGTGAAGAAAAAGAGGAAATAGTCTGGACTGCAGTCTTGGGAGACAAGTTCATCCATAGGCAGATTTGTTTGCAAGATCACAGTAGACCCTTGGATGAAGAAATCAGGAGAAATTCTCTATATATATCTTTTTTTTCTCTATGTATAATCCTCATAAGCCTTTATTTTAATTTTATCTGTACTCCCTGCAATTAAGAGTATCAGCATCTGTTATTACCTAGTAATATCTGCTTCTACAAGGGGCCTTGAATGAAAGAGCTGTAGATGACATGCAAGCAGGACTTCTCATTCTAGTACCTTTGAAGTCACCCCATGTACATGTTTAAAATCATAGAATCATAGAATAGTTTGGGTTGGAAGGGCCCCACTAGATCAGTGCCTTGTCCAGCCTGGTCTTGAACACCTCCAGAGAGGGGGCATCCACAACCTCTCTGGGCAACCTGTTCCAGTTCTTCACCACCCTCACTGTAAAGAATTTCTTTCTTATGTGAAGCCTAAAATGAAAGGGTCCATCTACTTACACTTTAACTAGGCTCCTTAGAATGCTCTGTGGCTGATCTGATGGTACAGAGATGGAGGTTACCTGTTTAAGTGGCAGGAAATAATCTCTAACCCTGAAGAATAGGTTTAAATCGTGAAGTAGGCTGAATTAAACTGACAACATGCACTGTTGGGATTAAGGTGTACAAAGAGGTCAAAATGTCACTTTGTCAAGTGACAATGTATGCTTTTATGAAAATGTTTTTTATTCAGTTCTTAAATTCCCTAAATACTCTGAGGGAGACAAAAAATTGAAAGCAGAATTTGCTATTTCATTAAAGTGCCTCGAGCCTTGTCTTCATCTGTTGTATCTTGAGTCTTTGCATCTGAACTGAGTTGTGGTGTGTCAAGGACAGTGAGCAGCATGGCTGGAAATTATTGTCCTTATAGGCAGTATGAAGTGGTAGTAGAGGGCACTTCCATGCAGTGCCACTGCCCGCATCCTCACGCAGAGACAGGAGTCAGTGAAATTCAAAGCTTTTCTTGGCTTCTTATATCCCTAGCATAAAGCTTTAAGGTGCCAAAAAGAAAGTGATTCTGATAGCCCTGTCATGGTGATTGCCTACCTGAATGAAACTAGGACTAATGAGGTCTTGATACTGCTCTTGTTACTCAGGCAAGGTTTTAATTAACTGAGGTGTCAGGTCCTTAATGTTTTATCCTCAAGCACCTTCTCTCCTCTGTGAGGCTTCCCTTTAGCTTCCAGTTACAAAATTGATTACATTGAATGCGGGTTCCTTCATTTTGTTATGGTAAAAATCTTTGCTATGAAGATAAATGAAGGCTGTTTCTTTTTTCATCTTGTGATGTTTCAGTGCATGCTTTTGGCACTGTGAAATAATAAATAGTATCTCAAAAGCTTTTTCTTAAGTTTTGAGAAGGCAACAAAATTACAGTCAGGAAGCGTTTATAGTTGTTTTTTTTTTTAGTGTTTCCTCTGGTGCTAACTGGATATTAGTTCAAGCTCATATCTGCCAAACCCTGTAGAATAAAAATTTTGAAGTAGCATCTGTCTCTTCTAGCACCTCATGTGGATTGCTGTGGGAATGAAATTTCTTTTGACTCACCTCCAGTTCCAAAAGTATTTCTGTGTTCTTATCTATTAAGAATGAGTCTGCAAAAGATCTATATGCAAGCTTTTGTATGATAGACAAGAAAGGTTTACCCAAGGCATACTTTCCTCATACTATGAGCAAATCAATGCTGTGCCCTTGCAGTCATCCAAATCCCAGAATGTAGCTCTTCTATAAACTTGTAAATTGCAGAAAAGCACTACTTCATTTTTTTCCTATGCACTGCAATAGTGTTTTGTTCTGCAGATCAAAATGAAACTGCCTAATAATGAAGCTAGCCTAAGGTTTCTGGTAAAGTTATTCAGCTAGTTCATTGGCAGGAAACCTTTAGATTTTACCAGCCTCTGTATTATGGCTTTTTTTTTTCTGCCCTGTACAGCAGCTGGGATTCATCTTTGTGAAACTTCACTGACATCTATGAAATTTCAAAAAATCATTTGAGGTTTACAGAAATATTATTATACATTAGATATGATTTGAAATGTCACAAGAACTTATACTTTGAGAGATTAGCTGTCATATTCACACCCACAGTTTGGCACACAACAAAGTCAATGGGTTCAGGGTCCTAAATAGTATAGTTGTTTTCAAGGAGCTTAACTGTTGATATTTATGTTGTCTGGGAGAGGTAGATGAAGTCCAAAAAAAAAAGTGAAGTCTAGAATTTGGTGTGAACATAGGGGTCTTCACAACCAAGAGAACAGTGCTGGGGGGTAGACAATCTTGTTTTAGTGCTAATGCAGCTCTAATAAGTGAGACTGTAGAAGTGACCTTCCCCTCTCTTGGGGGGGGGCTTGCTTTCTACAGAAATTTAAAGTAGTAGGACCATCACAGATGTTTCCAGCCAATAGGTCTTCTGTAAAGCCCTGAATCTGGATCTGCTGAGAACTAGCAAGGCAGCTCCATAGGTTTCTGTCATGTCTAGCCAGTGTCTGTGAGTATGTGTCTGACTGTGCGAGGAAGCCCACATCTGGCCAACAGATCTGAGAAATGTGGCGGATAGGAGATTACCTCTTAAAGATTTTTGTTCCTGCGCTGGCTGTATCCTTACAGTGGTGGTTTCAGTGAATTTTGTGGGTGTCTTCAGCTTTCGTATTCCTGCTTTAAGCATGCTGTGCTTTTTTAATCTCTGTGTCACTGTGGCAGTAGTGTTGCATAGGAAGTAATTAATTGTGTTTAATTTTCAGCTCAGCACATTAAGGGTTCACAAGATAGTATTTGCAAAGTTGTTTACAGCTAAGCTGTAAATTTTTTATATCTTCCGAAAGAGGGGTTTGCTCATATGCTTATACTCTATAGAGGCAGACCATAGTTCAATAATTGACATGGCTGAGTTTGCCCATTGTACTGACTAGCTGAATCTCCTAATTGTTCCAAAGACCTACGCAGAACCTCATCTGTCAGATCTTGTGTAGACTGTCCTCACAATGAGGACAAAGTTAATAGTACTACACCCATGAAGCTGACAGCTTGTTTGTGTCAGCCTTTCTGTTTTCTGGAAAAACTTGTAAGTTATTCCACTTAAAACACTTCCTAGATTTATTTGTGACTTAGAAGATCATTATTGCATGTTGCCTGTCCAGTTGGGAAGCAAAAACAAAGGAAATCAAACCATTCTGATGTTTGGAACCCAGAGAGTGGTGGCAATTTCTTTCCTCATCTTTTGGTGTAGGAAAATGCTTACAAGGCACAATTTCTGGATTTATGATTAGGTCTTCCCAAAAGAGAAATCTCTTCTCCTAGACTAAGACAAGATATGTTTTCAAATGAGCAAGTTGAAACAGAAGAAACCATTTTTCCATTCAAGTACCATTTAGTTGTATGGAAAAGATATCGCTATGAAAGTTGAAGGCTACAGGCCCATTTGCTGGTTCGGTATTTAATCTGGAAAGTGGTTCATGTGATTTGCTCTGCTGCTGGTAAATCAGTGTGCCTCTAGGGTTGGCAGTGGAACTACATCAGCTCATATGAAACGAAGACTTGCCTCCTTCATATCAAGAAAGAAAGAGAGAAAAGTCCTTTTATGTATGCATTGTGGATGTTTTACTGTCCTTTATTTTGGTTATATTAGTTCTTCTCTTCCTTATCTTGGCAGAGGATCTTGTGTTTCAGTGAATGATAGTGATGAGTGCTACCTCTTCAGTTGCTGTTAATACTGCTCCGTGATTTGTCTAGGGAATAGGGCAGATCTGTGCAGGAGATTCTCCTGCTGCACAGACTGATCTCTGACAGCTTTATTTCCCTCCCCCCTCCCCCCAACACTGGATGATTCACCACTCCCTAGAAGTGACAGAACTGACAGTATTTGTCCTGATACTGTTTGTTTATTAAGTTGTGTATCCAAAGCCTGTGAATTATGATCTCCTGACAAAGAATGTCCCAAGTTTTTGGGTTTATTTTGCTTTTGCAATTATTATTGTTATCTGATGACTGAAAAGGAGAAAAAACTTTTAGTGATGATTTTCTCCAGGGTGAGCATGTTTGTGAGCGGTTCTTGATACTTATTATGGAGTCTAGGTACTTCAGGAATTGATTTCTCTCATACTATTCAGAAATTATTTAATTTCTTTTTATAGACTTCAGTGTCTATAAAAAGAGAGACAATTTTTAGTTAGTACTATCCCCTTAATGCTTCTTTTTATGGCCGATAAAAAGTTGAAGTAAAAAAGGAACCACAGAAAGGTTGTTCAAGGTCTGTTTTTTGTCAAGAGGCTTGTTTGCTTTCCACTTTGCCAGGTGCAGGAGGAAGATGATGGGCTGTGAGAGTTGCATTTAGCACAGCAGGCTGCAGGTACACCTTGCTCAGTCTCCAGGATGGAGCTGGAAGCTTGCATAGGATTGTGAATGAATAGGTAGTTTCTGAGACTCCCGACAGCTGCTATGCAGAAGGCTTTTGCACGTCACAGCCTCCAGGCTTTCCTGCAGATATTTATGCATGGCAGTCCCTAGGCCAGCATTGTATAGATGAGTCAGATGCAGTCTAGAGATGTGTTCTCACCTGAACTCTTGCAATGAAGATGCATCTCCTATGCCATACCTGAGGTCTGATGGTTGTTCTTGATCTTAAATTTCCTTGAATGCTGATTGCCATCACTTGGTATGTGGCAGCTGTCATCAGGTTACAAAGGTCCTTACAATGCAACTTGATTATCCTCCCATCAGAAAAGCCTTCATTCCCTCTTGCTCCTCTTTGCTGTGAGCTCTCTGTTCTTAGAACGAATTAGTTGTTCTAACAGCTTATTACTTCTTATTACAGGAGTCACACTACTACCCTCAAAAGACCATCACTGTGACAGCTATGCTTTCACTTTCAGCATAAACCAGAAATACGTATATATCTCTGTATGTGGAGTAACTGTGAGAGCCTCAGAAGAGATCCTGGAGGAGAGACTTAGAGATTTACAGGGAACCTAGTTCTTCCCCAGTCCCAACCGTGTGATCTGGCCTTGATGCAGTGGTGGGAAGGCATTAATCCGGAATAGGCAGATGCTCCCATGAAGGACTGAGTGAGTCTGGGAAATGAGCTAGTCAGTAAAATGTATTGTTTGCTACCAGGGCTCATTTTTTACTTTTCCAGTTTGTTTTCCTTTGTTAGAATCATAGAATAGTTTGGGTTGGAAGGGACCTTAAAGATCATTGAGTTCCAACCCCCCTGCCATAGGCAGGGACACCTCCCACTAGACCAGGCTGCCCAGTGCCCTGTCCAGCCTAGTCTTGAACACCTCCAGAGATGGGGCATCCACAACCTCCCTGGGCAACCTGTTCCAGTGCTTCACCACCCTCACTGTAAAGAATTTCTTCCTTATGTCTAGTCTAAATCTATCCCCCTCTAATTTATATCCATTGTTTCTAGTCCTCCCATCCGATATGTTTGTAGTTGGTTGATATCCCATTTCCTTCCTTTCCAATTCAGATAGGAAACAACATGTCATCCTTGGGGAATATATCAGAACCAGCCCTTCTTGTATCTACCTTCATTTTCACAAGTATTATATAAGAAAGGGCAAGGGCAGGTAACATCACTGCTATTGACAGTTTCTGGAAGATCTTGAGCAGTCTCTTCCCAAGTGGTCAGATTCTGATGCTCTCTGCTACTTAAAATTACTGAAAACTGTGAGTTTCTTTTAAACTACACTGGTATATAGCTCTTGTTTAGCATTACAAGGTGCTCGAAAATAACAAGGAGATCATGCAGGTCTGTAGAATGCTTTGTTATTAATGAGTTTAACACTGCTGCTTAATACAGTCTTGTTTAGTTGCCTTTAGAGACATGACATCAGCTCAGACTTAAGAACTCTAGAATTATTTTGTATTTCTCACAGGTTAAATGGCTGATTACAGACAGAAATCGTGGGTCCGGTTGATACATCAGCTAATTAATTTAATTACTTATCAAGATTAGCTGTGCCAAAATATTAGGTGGCAAACCAGGAACTGTGCTGAAAATACAATACTTACAGAACACTTAATGAAATACTGATTTTTTCAAACATTAAACGCCATGCAAATACAGATTATAATATGCTGGAAAACAGAGTTTAAAAAATTAAAGTCTACAATGCAAGAAGCCCCAGAAAATTTAAATTATATTTTCCTTTAGTGGCTGAATTAAAAAAATAGAAGGTGAAGAAAGGATCTGAGGCTTAGAATTAAAAAAAAAGTAGCTTTCCAGCTCTGAACAAAAATTAAAAAAAAGCTTTCACATTTATCAGCTTGCTTAATTTGGCATCAAATTGATATATGTTTCTTTTCCCTTGGTAAAGAACAACATTTATTTTTTTAAAATAAGTTGTCTTTGATTTTTAGATGCTTTAAACCCAAAATTTAGGTGTTGCATTTTGATTTCAATATAAAAGCTGAATTTTTGTATTCTTTTTCTTTGCTTTTCCCTTTGGCTGATAGATTTCAGATTTTCTTCAGCCATTTGGGTGTGTGAAAATACTTTGCTTAAGCACTTGGAACACTTCAGAGATTTTTTGCATCTTTTAAAATTAATTCTTTTATAACCCAGTCAATCTACATTTATTTTGTCGGATAAAAATTTGGAGAATTTGTTTGGTTGGAGAAACTTCACTATATGCTTAATAGGAAATTCTCATCAACATTTGAGACTTAATTTTAAATCACAGAGAAGAGCAACAGTAAAAGGCTGGACTTGCAGCCTTGGTGAGTTATTATTACAGGACGGTGAGATCAGCTTTGTGGCTCAATCTAGTTGTCTTTGTCTGCCAGTAGACCAGAATATACTAGAGCTGAATCATGCCAAGTAATCTGTTCCTATGGATGTAGTTTCTGTTCATCCTTGAAAAACTTATGATAAATACACAAATATATTTAAAATGGGGTTTGCTTTTCAATGATGATTAAGTAATTTCTTTCTCAAGGATCTTCCCTCCTTTATGATTACAGTGCAAGATGGACCAGCTTTCATTCTTGTGAACATATGGTTTCACTGAACAGGGATGAGCGATTTTTTTTTTCCACACCTCTACTGTCTTCCTTATATAGTTTTGCTTTCTTGTAAATTTGAAGAAAGCGGTTTTATTTCATGAAATACTGAATTTTAAAGACAGAGATCATATATATAGCTTTCTAAGCAGTGATAGCACTGTTTGTTGGTGCAGACTAATGTGATCATGCCCTCAGATTAAAGCATTGCCAGGCACTCTGGAACCCAAAAGTGCAAAGCATCATAATATATATATATATTTCAAGGAGGAGAGTATTACCAATATATGGGCCATTCTTTTTATGATTTTTGTGTATTCCTACCATCTGCAGGAACAGTAGATTTCCATTCTATGTTTTTTAAACAAAAAGAAATTAACATGAGTGTTCATAACAAAAGTGTTAATAACACTTAGAATAAGTTTTCACATATTTAGGTAGCTTTTCTTTCTCTGTCCTGGGCACTCTGTCCTCCTCAGGTTGCAAGAGGCACAGAGGTGCACATGTCCATTTGGCATCAAAGAGATGGACCAGCTCCACCATGCCTCACTCTCCACGCATTACCTAGGGTAGGCTTTTGAAGTGTAGACAGAACTGTGGTATTTCCAGTATCCAGAAGAATACTTCAGATTTCTCTTAAAACACATGAGAACAGACCAAGAGCAACTTTGCTTAAATAACTAGTCTCTTGATAGGCCAGTTCTTCACTGCAAGTATTTTGGCATAAAAGTACGTAATAGCTGTTATTTTGCTACTGATAGAACACTACTCCTTTGATGTTCAATTAAAAAGTATGCACAATGTTAGTCCTTTTGGAGCAGAAATCAGTTTCTATCATCATTGCAGTCTGAGCCTAAAAGTGAGATTGTAAAAATCTTTCTCATTCTTAGTAGCCCTTACTCAGCAAATGTTCCTGTCCAGATGTGAGTGTTGCCAACATTTTCAGGAGTTAGCCGGATATTAAAAAAACAGCTATGTATGAAACTTTAGGTTCACACAGTGGGTTACAGTTTGCAAAGGACCTGTGTTAGCTCAAAGGAAGGTGCTGTTCTAGTGGAAAAGCAGTTCTCTAAATTGTTTCTAGCAAAGAGACTAATGTGTTGTTACTGGATGCTTTAGAGGCGTCTAATTTCAAATGTGACTTTTTTAAACAGAAAAGATAGAAGTAAGTACCATCAATTACTTATAAAGCAAAATTCCCTCTGCATTTAGTACCAAGATGACTTTCTAGATCACTTACTGCATAACATCATGCTATTTTAACTTTACTTTCCTTTTTTATTTAATAAATTGGTAGGTATATGCATTTCTTTCAAAGATATTTTTCTCTTCTTGAGACAATTTTATTGCTTGACCTTTTCCAACATTCCAATGTAGTTTCTGCAAGTAATGTTTTAATGAAGTAAAGCTTTTATTATGGAATTTAAACTTAACATAAATCTGACACAAACAGGAGAAAATATTTTTAGCATAAAGTTGTCCAGATTTCCCATTTATACAGTATTAATTGCTAATATAGAATAATGTTTTTTTTCTCATTACAGCAAATTACAACAGTGTGTATTTTAGTTATGTTAATTTTGACTGGAATTTTTTTTTAATATAGAAGCTGTTATCAAAGTATAGCATTTATATAATTTTTTTTTGGAGTTACCTCCAAATTTTTGAGAAGGATACTGGAAGGAGGTAGTATTCTAATAGATATTATTCAATGAAGAAGTCAAGTCATCTGCTGCTATGTCCTGGTTCAGGCTGTAGCCTGTTTACTCACCTGTTGTCTGGAAGTTCTCTTCTGCCTACACCACTTTTGTCACTCTTTTCTGAAAATTTTCCAATTCTACTGCAGCATTTTGGAAGGAGGACTGTCTGCATTATTTAAAAAACTGGCACTCTATACACATAATGATGTTCTCTTTTTGTTTCTTTTTTTGGTAGTAATTTATATTGGTTTTTTTATTGGTTGCCTTTTAGTAGAAGTAAAAGAAATGGTATGCTTACAAGAAGAGTAAATATAATTGATGTCAGATGTCTCCAACATCTTTGTTTATCCTTCCTTGACTTCAAATATTAATAATGTAGATTCTCTTCTCAAAGACAGACTTGGCCCGAGTAGGTTTACTTTGTTTACTCAGGAATGGAGAAATCTACAGAGAGCATTTCAGGAGGTGCTCTTGAATTTGAAGGCAAGTACTAATTGAAAGTGTATTCTTTTTTTTCTGGAGACTGCTGATCATTTTATTCCTGCTTTCTTTGAGGGCAGATGAGGTGTTGAAAAAAAACCTACAGCATTTGATGCTGGATTTCCTGCATTCTATTCCTCTTGGCACCAGCAGTCAAAGAACTAGCATGTCTCCTTTTCACATTTTGTGGGGTTTTGAGAAGGAAATTACGAGGGACTCCAGGGAATTCAGGCTCCTGCAATCTCCCTGCCATGAGCAACCAGAGTGGCACAGTGTTTTCTGCCAAGAGAAGTGTGGTGGAAGTCCTCAGCCCCAAAAGTCCTCTCCACCCATGAACGCCGTGGTGTTTCTCACCTTGTACTGAGAGCAGGAGCAACAGTGCCTCTGTAAGCTGAAGCTAGCCAGGCTTGTGTCATGCCTGCTCCAAGTGAAAGTGGGAACATACGGAGTACATTCACTCCTGCCAACGCAACGGTGCAAGCAGAAGAAGTGCAGGCACTTTGAGAGAACTGCTGGCAGCAGATGCTTGGCTGGTGTAAAGTGCCTTTAGCAGTCCTGTGATGATCCACACCAGCTGAGGATCTGCTCCTGTTAAGCAGTCGGGACTTCAGCCGACTGCCTGTGCTAAAAGCAATTGAGCTCCCCTATCTTAATCCTTCCAGAGTTTGTGTTTTCCAAGCCTTGTAATGATACATGCTGATTGTTCCATTCACTTCATCAAAACTCATCATCAGATGTAAAACATTGCAACTGACACAAACAAGGAGTTTGCTATATCACCAATCTGTCAAAAAAATTTGAATAACACAATTAGCCAAGCCACAAGGCTTTAGGAATGTAATGGCTTTCTCAGAAAGCAGTGTGGCATTGAAGTCACCAGAAAACACAAACTCTCTGAGCAAAAATCTGACTCATTTCCCAAGAGACTCAAACATCTTGTCTCTGTTTTGTGTGTAAGAGAGGAAGGGGCTCAGCGCTTTTTTAATACTCCTTTGTAAGATCTTCTTCAGAAGAGCCTGCACCTCCAATTTTGTCAAATTACATTAATTAGCAGTGAAAATCATTCTCAGAATTATTTATTCAAGTGCTTTGTATGGACCATGTGAACTTGAGATATTTGCAGGATGACTCACTTTAACCTTGGGTTTTATAGCCCTGTTTCTCAAAGTAATTTTTGCTGGCATTTTCAATGGAAGTTTTCCATAAGAAATGTTGTCAGAAAACCATGAANTAATTTTTGCTGGCATTTTCAATGGAAGTTTTCCATAAGAAATGTTGTCAGAAAACCATGAATGGAGTGCTAGGCAGTTAAATTATTTTGCAGCAGCAGTAACAGGAATAGTATGATGATAACATTCATTCTAAGCTGAAAATGAAAATTAAATTACATAGCAATTTTGACCTTTTAATGGTTACCTTTTACCACATGCCACATAATTTTTCACACATATATCTGTCAAATTGCTGTTTTCTCAAAGTTTTCACCAAAATAGTATTTTTGGGGTGGAGTTTAATTTTTTTTTTTTCTTTTAAAGTTACAGTATTTTTGAACTTCCTTTTTTGAATGCATGTGGTTTTGAGTGGTTTACTCAGGAAAGAAACAGCACCACTTAGCTTCACAGAGTACATAGCAAATAGAGGCCCTATTTATATAAGAAATATTCTCAAGAATCCTGTAAGTAATGAAGTGAAGGAACTGTGCATGTTCATAAATATAAAAAATAGGTGAAATCTGATAAACTGAAATCACTAAAGTTTGTGTTCATAAGTATAATTACCGTAAAAGTAAAATTCTGATCATATATAGTTTTCATGGCAGGCTTAAGTGAGAGTAGGAGCTTGAAGGTTTAGGTGTTTATTTTCTTTTTTTAAGAAAGCATAAATTCTTGGCAAAATAGAAGGGGAAAGACATCAAGGGAAATGTTTTAATGTCTATCAGAACCACTAGAAAATGGGTCATTTACATTCAGAGGGTGTGAAGCATCTGTGGTTTACGGCTGAGAGAGACTTGGAGGATCATGGGCTGGCAGATGTAAACAGGCTGAAGCTGATAGTGGCTTGAAAAAATAAGAACACTGAAGACAGCTCGATCTGGAGAATGGGAGAATGTGGAACACTCTGTGTTGTAAGTGTACTTGAACACAGGATGTACTCTTTTCCCACATATGGTTTCTGATTATTAGGATTCAATGCATTTCAAGGTTAATGTATAAAAGTATCATAGGGTTATAGGTAGTTGAGCAGGAACTGGTGTATTGTAAGGTGTACTGATGTTAAACTTGTTGCTGCAAATTATACATCTTATTCTACTGCTAATTCAAGCTAGTTATGGCTAGTCTTAAAGCCTGAAGCTCTGCTATTCAAATTATCCCTGAGCATGCCATTGCTGCAATGGTTTCTCTCACACTGAAGCTCTAAAGGACTGAAAATCTGAAAACATCAAAAATATCCATGAAGCTCAGAAAAAAGGCTTATAAGTTTGTAAGTGTAGTAATACCCTTGTACCACAAATGCAATATATGTAACAGCTTGCAAGGGCTATTTTAAAGGCATCATGTTCAAATGCAATTTAGGAAAATGCAATACAGGAGAGAGGAAACCAACTTTCTTTAAGGATCAGTGGGGAAAATGGAATGGAATGTGCAGGAGTTAGAAGTTTCTGAGCTAAATAAATGCTGGAAGGGCAATGCTATTTTTTCCCCGCTGTCTGAGCTTTGCCAGAGAGTGCTGAAGAAAATCCATTACAGGAAACATCATCTGTTTTATATGGTAACTTGCACTATTACTCTCAAACTGACTTCTACATGGTAGCAGGATGCCTAAGCCAGCCTCTGGGTTTGCTTTCACTGCAGATTGCCCAAAGGGTTTGTCAGCACCATCAATTTACTTGGATTTTGTCATTTTCATAAAAACCATGTGTCTTGAGACTGTCAGATTCACTTGAGTTTACAGTAGATAAGATTAAAACTAGAGATAAAGTCCTGATGACAAAGCTGAAAAGTACATTTCAAAATGGGAGGTATAATGTAGGAAAATGTACAATGCATCAGAGAGCAATTTTTTCTCCAATCTGCCATACAAGATTGTGACTGGTCTTAGATGCTGTAGCCAAAGGCTGGTGCCACAAAGCCCCAGCTGGAGAATTGCCTTTGAGAGCAGATGTATGAAATGACTTTGGGATGGGAGCAGCTTAGTTCTGCTTGCCCTGGGCATGCTTTAACTTGACATGTCCTCTTTTTCCTTGGTCTCAAACAGGTCTCCTGGGCTTACTAGCGTGCTTTTTCTGTCTTTTTATCCAAGAAGAAAATGGCTTTAATAACACACATTTCTACTAATATTTACCTGGTTTCTCTTCATTAATGTCCTGGCCTATCCATTTCCCCTGGCTTGGAGAGGCTTCTTTGGTTGTACATTGCCATTTTAATCCTCACTTAGCACATTTTTTCCAGCTGAAAAGCTTTTAGTCCTCACTACATTTTTTTTTGTTGAAAGGCACTTTTTAAAATTATTTTTAAGATTTCTAACAGAATTCTGATATTTTGGGTGGACAGGATCCCCTATATGTCACATGAATTAATCATTTACTGTGAATAAATCCTATTAGTTTCCTATCTGTTGAGTTTTGTATTGAGAGGATAGGCAGTAGCTGTAGTGTTTAGATAGTTATTTAAAATCTTTCTGATAGTGTTGCCAGTTTGGGGATCTCACTATGACAAAATGTCTGCTGTTAAGAAACACTTGTGCTCTAGACTGGGATTCCCTATAGAAGCAGATATGTTCACCCTCTGGTAGACACAGAAGTGACATCTAGTGATGGAGATGTGTGTCTTATAAGAGAGAGAAGTGAGGATGTGTACATTTCCACAAATCAGGTGAAGCTTCCACCCAGTCTGTGGACCTCAGATGCTGAGCCACTGCAACACATCTCTCGCTGTGATTGCTGGTTCTCCTAAGACTTTTTTCAGGGAAAGGTATCATCTCCACGGTGGGTCAGCAGGCTTTGATCTGTCTTCAGCCTAATGAGCTACATAGAAAGTAAACAACCTGACTCTGCAATTTACATTTATATCAGGAGCTCCTCCACTGAAGCCTGTAGGGATTATGGTACTGTAAAAGTGATATATGTGAGAGAAAACTTGGAGCGATGAGGCCCATGACTGGAGTTGCCAGTGGTCTGTAGAACCTCCTGGGTAAGTGGTCTGTAAGATGCTGAGATTGTGTGTGAGGCTTTCAAAATCAGACCAGCAGAAAAGGATTTAGGGGATACATCAGTTAAGCAGCAAAATAGAGGGGTCTTGTTTAAAATAGGGAAACAAAAATCATCCTAAATCTCCTGAAGAATAACTAGTTTCTTTGAGAGAAAGAAAGAGTGGATCTTTTCCTCACCATCTCTTTTGTTTTAAATGCTAGGGAGAAGTTTAGCTTTAAGTTCCAGACTCTGTGGAATTTTTTAAAATGTATTTTTATTTTCTTCCTCTTACTTTTCTGTGAAGTTATACTCAAGATAAGTGCCATGCTACTTAATGCTTCTGGTTAAAACAAGCTTTATCTTGTTGTTAGCTTTTGGATTGCAATCTGATAGAATTGCTAGAATTCCTTTAACACACACTTTGCACTCAATTTTTAAAATGTCCTACAGGGAAACAAAAGCCACAAACCAAGAACCCATTGACAGCCTTTATGAGTTTCTCGTGATGTTACCACTCTTTGGAGCTGCTTACTTCTCTGTTGCTCTGAAGAAGTTAAGAGCACTGTCTTAGTATATTGCATTGTGATGTGTTTTAAGTGCCTCAGAATATTTAAATGAGTAGTAGAGTTCTCAAACAATTTAGGGCTGAGGTAAAGATTTAGCTTTTCTGAGTGAAAGCTCTATGTCACAATACATCAGGCACATATTTTGTCTAGGCCAATATCACAGGAATTTTAGATGGTATATTAGTGCATTTTAAGTATATTTTGCTCTCATCAGTTAAATTGTGATCCAGTTATGATTGGGCACATGGCCTCTCCAAGCAGATGAGTAGTCCTAATGAAACTTTCTACCAACACTTTTTGAGTTCACACAAGCTACCTGCTCACAGCACTGTGAGCTGCATTTCTGTGAGCAAAACATAACTTTTTTCTTTGAGTTAGTTTTTAATTATTTTTTGTTTACAGGCAGGTATTTGAGAAACATCAATGTGACAGCTTCCAAATTAAAAATTTGGATTGCTGTCCTCCCCCATTTCTTCCCTTACAACTGGCCTCCTCTCCATATTTGTTTGAACTTTATTTGAAGTTTTGAAGGAACCGTTAGCAGGGAAATCCTGCACTTTTCAATGAGGTGATACATACAGAAAGTGAGGGACTGCTGAATTGGGCACAGGTTGCTGTTTGTCACTATCTAAAACCATTAGGAATATGAGATTATACAAGGCACCTGCTGAAAGATGAAAAGATTGTACTTGAAACCCTGGAGACTGATATTAAAGGCAGACTTGTAGACTGTACCCTGCATAAAAGTGATTCATTTTTCTGAGAGCTTTTATGGCTTGACTAGAAAAGGCAAGAAGGCAGCATGATTTTCCGTGGCTTCTTGCAAGCCTTTCAGATCGTTCAATGTGATCCTTGAAATATCTGATGATAAGAGTTGGGGGAAATTATTACTGATGTTGTTCCATAGAGTGGTCACATCCTTTGTTGCTTGAAATCCACATTGTTCATCTTGGTGTGGGTGAGGTGCAGTGCTCAAGCAATGCTGCAGCTTTTCCTTTGAAGTGCACCATTGCCTGAATTCCTGGAGAGGATGCTGGCCCATGTGCCAGGGACCTCTGTGTGATGCAGGAGGGGAGCTGGGTGCAAAAAAAGCCAGAGCTTTGTAAGTCATGTTCAGCAGCAGAAGGTGCTGGAAGAGGGAAGTATGCCTGAAACTCAGATATTCTCTCAGGAGTGAAGTCAACAAAGCATGTGCTGCAGGAGAGATAGCATCCATCTCCAGTCTCATTTCCTTTTGAAATGAGAAAATGTAGAGGAAAGAGCCTAATAAAACACTGCTGCGGAATAAGAAGTCATGATGAAACCTTTTGTTAATTTTTCTTGAATGTAGAACATCTGCTGCCATTTTGCTGCTGACCATTTTGCTGCTGCTCTGGACTGGCAGGTGCATGAATGACACATGCTTGAAGGTTTTCATTCTTGCTTTCACTTACTTTAAGTAATTAATAATTTACTGGTCTGGAGTGGAAAAAATACAACTGCAGCCTAATGACTAGAGGAGGTCTCTCTGGGAGAAGCACGAAGTGGGTTCACGTCCCTGCTCTAGTATGTACTTAACATTATTCATTCACTGAAACTCTCTTCCTGGGGCAGCTCCTCCCTGGGTGACTACTTAGATCACTAGGATGCAGTCATTTCTGCTCCTGTTTTTCTGCTATTTCTGTCCATGCTCCACTCCTCATGGAAAGTGGAATAGTTTATAGTATAAAGATTATTAATGTGTCACTCTTGAAATATTAAATAGCTTGGTTGACTGAGTTTTTATTTTTGCAGTTGGATATGCAGGTTCAAATCCCTTTGAGCAGAGGATTAAGTCATAACAAAGGGAAAAGTGCTAAAAGTAATCATAATGGTTCGTTTGGAGGCAGCCCAGCTGTAAGTCTGGCCTTAATTTCTAAAGTGATAATTGGTCTTTCTCAAATTACTAAATTAACCATTATATGAATAGCCAAAATCATAGCCAAGATGGTATTTGTGATGCTGTTGGAATTATCATGTAAATAAAATACAAAAATTAATTCCTCCCTATTTTGAAATCTGACTCTCTCAGAAGAACTTTAAACCTTCTGTCCAGCAAGCTTATAAAACCTTTCAATCATTATGCCCAACCTGAAGTAGCATATGAATATTTTCTTGCCTGTTGTAGAAGTGTTGCTTTCAGTCTTTTCTCAAAATGGCCTGGAGTAGTAGACTGTGAATACACTTGCCATTGGCCTTGTCCCTCCATCTCCTGAAGTTGCCAAAAGCAATCACAGCAGACATGGAGGTCGCCCCAGGAGGGTTCTTCAGTGGAAAGGGATTTCCTGGTGGCAAAGAACCAAAGCTTTTATTCTGCATTCTATTCTTGCTGTGAGGGGTGTTCATAGAAGAAAAGGGCCACAGCTGAAGTTCCTCAGAGCCCTGCCAGTCCCTGCTGCTGTAACAGGCTGTCAGAGCAGTGGGCACTCAGGTATGACTTAGAGGAGCTTTTCGGTGCCGTCTGCTTTGTGCCAGGGCTTGGGAGAGTTCCCAGCTGCCCCCAGAAGGCAAATGGTGTAGAGGTAGCTTAATTCTCCTGAGTCTGGAATGGTGTCATGACTACTGGTTTTGAGAGCACTTTTGCTGCTCAATACCAGTTTTCCAGCACTGCCTTGCCTTGCAGATTCTTCTATTAGCAGGCATTTCCTTGCTCAGAATGTTCTGTCATTCTAAGAAGAGACTGTATGCATTTGTAATAGCTGCTTGTATCAAACACTTTTTAAGGCTTTGAGTTTTTGTATATTCCAGTGTGAATCTGATTATAGACTATCGGGGATTTGAATGAATACATTGAGAGGAGTGATGATTTGAAGATGCCAGACAGAGAAAATGAGAATAAAATGACCACCCCTAGAAAAACAAGACATGAATATCATGAGACAAACCTTCAAGAGAAAATTGTAAAGAATAAGACACACACACACCTCCCCCCAGGATCAAACCCTAAACCCCGAAGTCTAGAAGAAAAAGAATACATGGTAAGCTACAGAAAGGATGGTTTATTTTCAATATAAAAGAGTGCTTCTACTAAGCACATTGAAGAGGTACAGGCTCATTGTGCAGTCTTTGTGCTTCTCCAGGAACACAGGGCTTTAGTTCAAAACAGTCACTCATTTCAAAAGTGTCACTTTAGTTTGGAAGTTGGCACATAAGAGCTAAAATCAGTGAATATATTTTAAAGAGGATTTTTTGGCTTGAATAGAGGTTAGTAAGTTCCTTCTAAACTTTTATAATAGATACTTATGATGCTTCTGTGCTCATGTTTTAGTACATTATTTAACCAATAAGTTCTTGGCTGAGTAATTTTATAATGCAAGGATCTGGCACTGTATATCTGATGGGAATAGCTGCATTTCAAATAGCCTTGCTTTGTGTCTGAGACCATTTACTTTCTTCTGCCTCTCCTCTTGTCAGAAGTAATTTTGTCCTTCTATATCGAGCCAGGAACTGTCTGATGATCCCTTTTCCAAACACGGCATCATCTCACATTCTTTACATGAAGTATATTCCCTTAAAACTCTGAAGTATCAAAGAACTATTCCTGTCTCATTTTACATATGGGCAATTGAGGCAGAAGTACAATCCAGGAGCTAGTGTCTTATGGAGGTAGTGCCTACAGAGACGGATTCCCAGATTAGAAACCACCCAGTCACTCCTTTTTTTCTAGAAATGGAGGAGAGATGCCTGAAATTACCTTAGCATATTGATGTCACCTGCCAATAGAAGCATTTTTCCTAGAAGAAGGTCTTACAGGTGAAGAGGCAGGGGGGAAAAAAGGCATAGCATAATCAAATCTCCTTTAAATATGGCAGAACTAATGACTGGACTGGTCTTAAATTCACTGTTCAGTGCAAAGAAGTGTGCTTATTTGTATTTATTAGATTGTTAAGTATTTTTCTTTGTTCATTCTCACATGTATGGAATTATCTAGGTTACAGACAAATTGATGGACTGTGAGAGCTGTTGTTATTCCATTCTGAATGCAAAGTCATGCTGGTTCCTTTTCAGTCCTCCTGCACTTACCCAGCTGAGAGGTAAAGTTGCCTACATTTCCATTTTCTACTATCATTTCCCAGCTGATCCTGTTTTAACATACGTTGTTGGTTTCAAGTACAAAATAAATGTCAATTAGTCCCTCGTCTATTTTATGACTGATCCTTGAATCTTAAGGGTGTAAAAACCCAAGTCTCTCTGTGTGATGTGCTTATCTAAAAATGGAGATTCAAGACTATAATATTTATCTGCTATACCCTAGCAAACTTTGAATCTGATGAAAGGGTTGCATGAGAATAGAGCCAGTGAGTATAGAAGAGCAGGGGGAATTAAGCACATTTTTCACTATTACCTTTGCTGCCTCTTTTGCAATAAATAGAACATTCCTTTCACTCACATTCCTACCAGTTTCCCAGTGTCTGCTTTCATTTTGAGATTAAAAGAATTCTATTTGATTTTCTTCCTCAGATCTACATATTGATACCGGCTCTGCCCTTATTGTACTTCTTACCAGCTCATTTTTGCTAATATGCTCTTACAGAATTTCTTATAAATGTTTAATTCCTAACAATAAAGTAGTGGAATAATTTTCATGGTACAGAAATGTTACGCTGACCAACTTACCGGAGAAAAAATGCTAATATGACCCTTGGGTCAGTCATGCAGCCGTCTTTAATGTAAATTTAATACAGTGATTCCCCTGGAGATGGAAGATGGCAGACTTACCAGAGCTGCACTGAATCAAGGTATCAGTATTTAGCAGCCCCTGGTTTCTAGGCTACTGTTCACCTCTGAGACCAGAAAAGATGATCACAGAAATGCACTTTCATGTTGTCTGCCACATGTACGTCTGGCTGTGTTTTATGAAGAAGACATTTTCCACACCTTGATGAGAGGTTTAAAAATAATAAAGGACCGAATGGGAAGGGGGCAGAAGGTATTGGGTTCTGGTATCCAGCTCTATTCTCGAATTCTTCGGTGTCTGTAGAAAAATCACAAAAAGCTCAATCCATACACTCAATATCAAATAAAACATCATATTTTTTATCATCTGAATAGATGACTTGGAAAGCAGCCAATAAGGGAATTTTCCACTTGTGCTGCCTTTGCAGCCTCTTTCAAACCTACTGTTAAGCAGCAGGAGCACATACGCACTTCACTCCCTTTTCTATTATGCAGCTATGACACATTAAGCTCCTTGGAATGGTATTCATATTTTATCAGCTCTCCTAACTTCAGTACTTTATTTATAATGTGCTCTGAATTTTTTCCTTTTTTTTTCTCTTTCATCCTGTATATCCAGATTTAGTAAAGAAAGAGACCAAAGCAGTTAAAGAAAAGAGCCCACAACCCTCTATGCATTCAGCCATACCTTTTGGGTGGAGTGTATCTTTTCACTCGATGTTAAAGAACCCACTTGATTGTTATATTCTCTTTTCATACACAGTTTGCCATGGCACCCTCTGCAGGTCATATCTGATTTGCTTACATTTCATATATCACTTCTACTTTGAAGAAGATTTTATTCCTTAAAGCATGATACTTAATCTGTGTTTGCAATGTGCTGAAGTGCTGACCTTTCTACACAGGAAAGTGCTGAAGTATCCATGCAGACCTATGATGACTTGCAAATGCAATTATACAGGCTTGACAAAGACTTTAGAAAACAGTGCTAATACATGGATAGCCTTGGTTCTGTAAGCTCAGGAATTCTCTTTTGTGCTGTTGAGGAAAGCATTGATTAACTGATACCAATATTGCTGTCTCATGAAGTTGAAGACTGTCTGTAAATATAATCAGGAGCTGAACTTACTACCACCACTCCACTAATCTGAGCAGTTAGTCAGAATTAAAGACCTGCAAAAACACTTTATGTTGGTGGAGGGACTGGGAAAATGAACACACAATATGTTTGGTACAATCTCCTTATATTTGTTTTGTAAATAAGCCCTGTTTTTCCGAATACAAGAGAGCCTACAGACATTTTGCCTATTCTGAAATACAACTTTGCTACTCTAGTAAAATCTGTCCTAAAGTAGAGGTTTTTCACTCTTTCTCCTTCTCCTTTCTGCCTCCTGCTTCTATCATGTGTTTTGACTTGTTTCTTACCCATACTTACACAAGCAGGAAAACATTTTTTCCCAACCCTGCCATGATCTGGCCTATAGCCATGGCCAGTAAGTCCTAGGCAGAAATGGAATTTTTGATGCTAAGCGAGAGTAGTAGCTCTCAGCACAGGTGTCTTTTATTTGAGGGTAGTCGAAAGCATTGTTAGAATCAATGAGTACGTGAAGCAGTTTGTTAATACACCCATGGATGCCACAAAATGATTGAGATTTTATTGGCTGATTGGTGAGACAGTATCAGGAAAGGAGGGGGGAAGAGAGTTGATCATCTTTTCTTTCTCTAGGAAAAGGATTTTGATGTTTGCATTATTTGGAAATCTTTCACATCAAGAGAAAAGTCAACTTCTCAAGGCTGGGAAAAGGAACAAACCAAAGGAATTGTAAAATTTCAAAATCCCTACTTGCAAGATGCTGCTAAAGTAAAAATCATGAAACATTTGTTTCCTCTTAGTGAATGAAGGATGAACTGCATTGTATTTGGCAGAGAGTTAAGAGCAGTATGCAGTGTAGATGATGCAGTGTCTTCATACCCTCCTCCTTCATACCCTGATGGGGCAGGGTTGGGTTGGTTTTCTTCAGGAAGAAATACAGGATTGAACTGTAATGGCCACACAGCAGAGCACTACTTAAGTATTCTCTCAATATTAAGAATGTGCATAAGCTGTGACTCACTGTCAAATGTTTTCCTGTAAAAAGAATTGGAGGGAAAATAGTATGAAAAATCCCTTGCCCACTGGAAAGATAATGAATGTGAAAATGCAGTCTTTTAGCTGGGCTTTTGTTTCACTTTCTTTCTTAGATGCAATGTCTTCCATCAAATATTTTTAAAAGTTTTATACAGAAAAAAGCAAACTTGAATTTTAATCTTGTGATTTCACTGATGTCTTCAGACAGCATTGTAACATCAGATGGAGTGTTAGTAATAACATGCAATTTAAATTTCTATGGAATGCTTTACAATGTCAAAGAAATTATGCTCTTCCAGTATTGTCTACCAAAAATATTCCTTTGGTATCCTTGTTCTCAAGCTGATCCCTCATTCTGGGGCATCTCTCAAAGCCCTTTGAGCCTGCAAAACACACTGCTAACATTTTCTCACTTTAAGCACAGAAAAATGCAAGGTGAAAGAAGATGGAGAATATAGGCCTCCAGCTTACAGAAATGAAAGGAAACCTGGCTTCCCTCCAAGCCAGATTTTGACCTTGGGTAGGTGGCATTAGATCTGTTGATTTAATTAAAACTTACCTGTGTGTTTCTCAACTTTGAGAACTAACTTTCAATTCAGTGTTCTTGAACTCTGAGTTTTATGAAGAAGTTGTGAGGAGGGAGTTTAAAGGATATTAACTCATTTAGGTGTAAAGGTTCATAACCTCTTACAGCAATCCTGTCTTTTTTTTTTTAATCATTGGCAGACAGTTTCAATTGTACACAGCAAGCAGAGTTGAATATGACTTTGAAGGATCGAGAAAGGATACTTCATATTTGGAGATAATTCTAAAGTGCACTTGTACCTGTGTTGTTCTGTCATTTTTCTTGCTACTGACTTTTATAGATTAGCCACTTCAATATCACTCCATTAACAGACAAGTTAAGAAAAATATTATTTTAATATCATGTACAACATGTACCTGTCTGGTACACAGATGAACAGTCAAAACTAAAGGAATAAGTAGGCACAGGTAAAACATGAAGCCATGACCCCTTTGTTAGAATCCACCACAACAGAACGAGTTGAGATCCTCTTTAATTTCTCAGAGTGGAAATTCTGTTTGCATATGTGTGAGAGTAATTTCAGAAACAGAAGCTGACATCTCAGATGGTCCTTTACCAGTTTAGAAGTTTTTCTCACCATCATTTGTCATATGTATGACTGGAACTCACTGATGTGATGTAGCAAAATTTCATAGGAGAAGCTATACCAAAAATGTAATTCCATGGTCATTCATCCTAAGTCAGTTGAGTTTCTCCCAGTTTTCACTGTAATGACTAGGAACAGATCTTGACACTTTCCAGGTTTTCTAGAAAATATAAAATGTCATGAAGAAATTCCACAAAAGTCAAGGCTGTAGGAACTTGGGTTTTCTATAGTCATCTATTTTGTTTTCAGTGAATTTTTATTGAGTCTCAGCCGAGACTACAGAAAGAGAGAAGGGAATATGGATCTGAGCTACTGGCCTCTTAATATGGGATCAAGCTTCTTTAAAGTCACTCTAATTTGTGAGTTGAGATCAAACACTTAGTTTAAGATAATGAGTGTAGTAAATGTGTGGAAAATACTTTGATTGCTCAGTAGTTTGAGAATTTCTTTTTTTTTTTGAAAAAAAATCTTTCAGGCATACTACATAGACATCTTAGTTAACCGTTTAACTTCTGGATTGTGAAGGTAAGATGAGCTATAAAGAGTGTTGATTTTTTGGGCCAGCTGAAGCAATCATTGTGTGTAGTTGTGTTGTTTTATATGTGTCAGTCTGATTAACATGTATGTAATGAGCTATAGGGGTGTGGAGAGGTCAGAGCTCTGACTATCAGTCTTGGACCTCACTCATTCTTACATCTTTGCAGACTCTTGCAGACTCACAACCTCCTTATAAGAGTGAGAAAGGGATGAATAAGAATGTGCCATGCTTAATAATTGCATAATAAGCAGAAGTTAATTCTTGAATGCAAGTATTTGATATTTAAAACTGTTCTGTTAAGTAAGAAATAGTATGTAAGCACTTTTATCAAGAAGTCATCTCTGGCAAGTGCAAGCAGAATCAATTAAGTATTTCTGTAAGTTTAAAATGGGTTTTAAATAATTTTAAAGGTTTACAGGTTTGAAAGCTTTGTTACAGAGGAAATTATAGAGATCATTAATACAGACAGAATTGGTCTCAAGCTGCAAGACTGAAGCCTGAGGCTTTATTTCAAATAATCTTAAAAGTGGGTTTAAACTGACACTAAAAAATGTGCCTAACCTTCTTTGGCAAACAGGGAGGAAGCAGTCATGGTGCAGAAACAGAGTATATAAAATGTAGCAGGGATTTTGTTTTGGTGACTAAACTACCTAAACTAAGTTTTTTCCACTTCTAATAATAACAATCTCTTATACATCCCCAACGATTTCACACAGGTAGTAGTTATAATTGCTAGAAAACTTACTGAGATAGAAAGAAAAAAACCACAGCAGCATCTTTTAATGATTTATACCTTGTTTATTCTCACGTGTTCCTCCTTTTAACCACCTGGTTTGTAGACAGCTTTTAGAAGGGAGCACAGGAATTTCAAAGAACTACAAGGATTGGAGGAGTAGTCCGGTATTGCCAAAGCAGAGAAAGATGCTTTAATGAGAAAATTTGTAAAAATACAAATCCTAAAGTGTAGCAAATACCAAAACATGAATTATGGAGAAAAGGAAGAAAATAGTCTGAGCAGAGTTCTGTGCTGCCATGGCAAGACTAAGTTATGGGAGGCAGCTCATTTAAAGCAAGATTAGCAATGTCTATGCTGCACTGCAGAAATAATCAGATTGGAAACAGAAATCTGATCCGTCAAAAAGGGGGCAATGAATGGGAGCAGAGAAACAATCAGGAGAGTAATCAGAAGATGAGGACTGAAAATGCTTTGAAGGATGTATCTTTGAGGAGAGAGCTAACAGCAGTGTTGAAAGCACAGAATTCAAGACCAACACAGAACCAGGAGAATGGAATGTATCTTCATTGAAGAAGCAAAAAAATTAATTTCATTTTGAAGTAACATCTGCTCAAAAGAAAGCTAATGAAAAATTGCAAGCAGTTTCAGCAGGTTCAAGCAGGGTTTTTTGAAGTCTGTCTGAGTCATTAAAATCTTCTAGTAGAAATAGTGAAAGCCTGAATAACTGTGTGTTGAAAAAAGTACATAAATCCTTCTTGGAAAATTGCTAGTTAAATTTTCTGTAACATAAATGATCTGGTATTGACTTAATGATCTGGTATGTATGTTCAAGTACAGTAAGAGCCTTTACGTCCCTGTTCTGCTACCAATACCTCTTATTATTTTAATAAAATGTCTTGTACATATTTACCTACCAAGCAAAACTATAAAAACTAAATAAATTTCTTATATGGAATGAAATCACATCAAATTATTTTTTGAGGTTAGTCAGAATTTTTACTTTTAGACTTGACTTTTTGTCAGAGTGGTTAAGTACACATCTTCTTCCTTTGTGAGGAAATAAAAACATGTACCTTGGTTTACAGTGTCTGTGAACAAAAGCACTTTTCTTCTTGCCTGATGGTGCCATTATAAAAATATTCAAGATAATTATAGGATGTAAATATCACAAAAACTAATTAGTATTCGTAGAGATTAGGAAAAAAAATATAAGGAAAAGACCAATCTGTACCCCAGTTATGTGGCTCCATTCACAGTACAGAGTCAATCATCTGGGCTTCACTGATTATTTTTCCATCCATCCATTTCCAAGTGAGAATTCACATGCACATTTCCTCCTTTTGAAGGTACACACTTGATGAAAGACCAGAATTCCCGATTTCCATCTCACATCTTCCCTTACAATTCCTTCTCGGACTGAGGAATCCCAGTGCCCATTTTTGCTACTAAAAATTATTTTCTAATGTATTAAAACTATCTACCAACATTTTTTTAGGGTTATAATGTGCTATTAGAACCAAACCAATATACTATTGTATAAAACATGCTTCTGCTTCATTTCCTTGGCAGTTTTGACTTAGAAACAGTTGTTCTTTCCAGCTTCAGACTTACTATAAGTTTGTACCTCAGTTTCAAAAACCACAGTAGTTAGAATGAAGTTCTGAGAGTTCATTATACTGTAAATATTAAGAATAGTTTATTCTTTTGGGATAATCTCAAATGGGCAGTCAATGATCATAAAGTATTTTATGCACGAATGCATCGAGCACTTTATATGCTTCATAGAAAAACATTTTTCAAAGAGATTAAAATGTCTTGAAGAATTGTGAAATCAGGTAAATTTGCACCTTTTCATTCATTAAGTTTATTATAGTCTTTACCTTGAAGCTTGTTGAGATATTTGTATTGCAGATACTATTCTCATGAAAAAGTGAGCCAAGTCAAATGACCTTCTGTGTACCTACTATGAAATAAAAGGTTTTAGGACAGTGCATTAATTGCCAGTAGCAGTATAAAAATCATGCTTTGGGAGATAATTACTACTTTCTTGTAATGATATACTTCACAAGGAAATTATTATTTTATGGAATTTGGACTATTATTTTCTCATCAGCAGAGAACTGTTGCAGATCCAGTACCAAGACTTAAGAATATATTATTAATACAAGGGCTTCAGACATGCAAGGTGCATGGTGCACTTTCAGTGTAGTCAGCTAGTAGTACCTACACCTTTTCCTCCATAATAAACCTCCCTTGCCACCTAAGAAACTTCCAATGTGTAACAGTAATTCTATTTGTTACAATTATGTGGAAATTTGCATTTTTCTGATCAAATGTCTGGGACTAGAGGTTCATGCTCTTAATTTCTTTCTTTAAGGTACTCAGAATCTCTGTGTTGATAGTGCTTTTCAAGTATGGATCCTCATTTAATTATAATTCTCAAGATTTCCCATAGGTCATTAGGGGAATTGCTGAAGAAGATATTTGAAACTGCTTTGGGACAAAATCTAAGCTGTCCTTAAAAATTTCAGGGTAACATCAGGCTTATATTCTTGGTGCTGATGCCTAAGCAAGCTTCTAGGAATTCAATTCTCATAAGATTTTAGTCTCAAAAAGACTGATTTGGAATTTGCACTCCAGCAATTGCCCTACTTGGTACACATTTGTGGTAGCATATTGTCTAATCAGGAGTTGATTCCCATTGAAGAATAAGACCCCCTATGGCTCTTTGAAATTACATCTTTTTTGTAAATGTGAAACAGTAGCCTTATGTTTGTGTAGCTCTCACTTGTTATCTTTAAAATAGATGGGATTGGTACATCAATCCCCCCCACCTTTGTTACTCATTTGGATTATAATCTACAGAATATTTAGCTGTTGCCAAATCTAAATTCTTCATCTTCTTCCAGGACTTACCATATGCTTCAGCATACATATCCAAACAGGAAATGTTTTGGATATAAAATGATGTCATTTTCAGGAGTTGGTGAGCAGCTCTCTCCAGTTATTGTTCTCTTTTATTTTAAAAAAACAAAAAACCCAAATAAGCAAAAAAAGAACAAAACCAGAAGTTTATAAAAGGTCTGGGGTGTCTGTTTGCAGAAATACATCCTGTCCTACTCTGTGCAGATGTGAATGAATGAGCTCATTACAGTTTCATGGGTTTGGTAAAAAGGGCTTTGTGGAGTGTAGATGACAAAAGGAAGCTAAGAAATAAAATGGTTGTGCAGCTTTTTAGATTTGATGCTTGTGCCTTGCTTGCAGAAGCAAAAGCCTTCCTGATGTTTATAATAATATATGCAAATTACTACTCTGGTATATAATACTGGATTACTTGTCAGGGGGCTGATACTTTGGCCAGGTGTACTTTTGCTGTTAAAGCACTCAGAATTTAACACTTCAGTGAAAGGTTGTTGGCTACGCATGAAGGAGACAAGGGAGAGACGAATAATAGTCCTTTAATACCTTTGAAAACAACATGTTGTGATTTACTTTATTTATTTTTAAAGGTTTTATGTTTGAGAGGAAATGTTGTGATGTTAATAATGGTCTCCAGCAAATTAATACTATTATCAGTAGTCCTCAACTGACTAGAGATTTTAAAAACAGGTCTTTACTGTTGGTGAATGTTGGTGTTTATAGAGTTGCATTTTTAACAGTTTTCAGTGCAGGTGTAACCATCTGTGGTAGAAAAATGGTAACATTAAAATAAAAGGAAAAAATAAGCTTGCTGTTAATCACTAGCAACTGAATTATTATTTTTTAGAAGTTATTTACTATGTAAGCCATCTCTTCTTGCAACATCATAATGGAACATGGAAATTGATTTGATGATGATTCAGTAACAGAGCTGATCAAATGATGTGTGCTGGAGATTGAGGGCAAGGGAGAAGAGTGTTGCTGATAATGATACAATGGCCAACAGTAAATTATAACTTTCCTTCTCTGCCTTCTGCTGAAGTTGAGAGATCTGAAAGAACAACCAGAAAAAAAAATAAAGGATTCATCGAAGTAATGCAGTGGCCCAGTAGACAAAAATGCAACCACAGGGAAAGGAGGTCTCTGAACTACATGAGGACTTTGCAAAAGAAATTAAGGAGGTATATATGTAAATATCATTTATGATTAATGAAAAGAAGAAATATAAGTCTAATAATGAAAAGCACTACTAAAGAAGATCCAAATTGTTGCTTTTAAAGGGTTTTTGCTGGTGAATCACTGTGTACTCAGGCAGGAGGGTGTGATATAAACTGTGTCGCAGTGGTAGAGTTTACACATAGAAGACAGCCTCGACAAATGCCAATGTAGGAAAGCATTTCCCATTAAAGGAAGAGTGGACAAAGTAAAAAAGGAGGCGTTTGCTATTCTTTGTCCATCTAGCCATATTTAATTCATTAATATGCATGCAGGAAAGTGTAATGCAAAGGTGGAATATATGATTATTCCAGATGCAGATTTCACCAAATGCAGGCTTTCAAAGGTCTGTGGTTATCTACATTTTGAAAGTGCATAGAAACATTTCCAGAGAGATGGATGTATTTCTCCCACTGTTGTACTTGACTGGAATTTAATTGAAATGGAGAGTTCTAAGAAAAGTAAGAAACAGGAATAAGGGAGTAAATGCTACGACAGCAAAAGGGAGCAGACAAGCAGCATCTGAATCTATTCAGAATGGCATGGCTGGTTCAAATGGATAAATAAGAACAGACTAAGAAATCCTGGCCCTCTAGGATAAAATGAAGTCTTAAAGAGAAATGCTTTCTTTAAGTATGACCAGCCCTTAAAATGGATTAGAAAATAGGTCTTGTGGCAGTTCTCTTGACCTGAAAGGCATGCGAATTCAAGAGTGATGTACAGATGAAAAATGAATGGACCCATTTCCTAACAAACTTTAAGGAAAACTTTAGGCAATTAAGCTTCAAGGAATGTTGGACTTGGCTTCAGGAGAAATATTGTTGGTCATGCTTTAAATACTTTTTGCAATAATCACAAATAGGCACTGGTTTTGTGTGCATTTCTGTAGGAAAAAGATTTGTATCATCTTGTCAGAATATTCTTGGGGTCTGGAGGGCTGATTTATCTTTTATTTAAGATCTTCAAAGTGTGTGAATCCATGTTCTGTGTTCTTTCTCCCCTGTCAAAATAACTGATCTTTTGCTCTCATACTTCTCCTTTACTCTTGAGACTATTGAGGTAGTCTCCAGAGAATCACTGGGTCCTCATGGAGACAATCCATCTGCAGCCCACATATCTAGGAGACATTTCTGCTAAAACACAAAATCCCATGAGTTCTGATATTTTAGTGACCTCAAATTCAACTGTGTTCTTTGTGCCTGAGAAGAAACCTCCTTGATAACAATGTATTCTGCAGGGTAAGGAGAGAGCTTGGTAGTCGGGCTAGCAAAGCAGAGTGCAACTGTTTTCCCTGCTGTTGTGTACCCAGTACAACCACACGACTTTGTCTGAAAAACAGTATTCAGCCAGTGACAGTATTCTCATTTAATTGCTCTTATTTACAGATCAGAGAGTACCACAGCATGCAAATTAAGGCATTTTTTGGCTCTCTGCTGGTTCCTTTCACTCATTCTTTTCCAGAACAGATACTCTTAGTTTTTTCACATATTTGCTAACTCACTCTTCCTGGAGGTTAGTTAGTGATGCTGGTGCTCTCTTCTAGTACTTAGGGATGTTTTGAGAGGTGTCTGCATTTTACCAATAGGGCTAGCACTTGATGTCTGGAGGGAGTTTGATTAATTTTTATTTGAAAGGGTGCTTGTACTTACTGAATTCCACAGCATAAGGAAAAAATGCTGAGATGCTAAACCTGTATCTATGATAACAATATAATAGTTCTCACTTTTAAATTATGACAGAAAGGAGATAGTTACAGACCCAATGTTGTGCTCGCTTGCCTAATCAGATTTGTGCTAAGCTGCATTTACCTCATTTGCTTTCTCAAGGATATCTATTTAATAGAGTCAGGCTTCACAGATGTTTTCTGACTATATTTCAGTTGGAAACCATACAAGTTATACATCTGGCATTTTGAGGGATTACTTTTGTTCAATAGGAGGCAGTCATTAAGTATTTCCTGGGGACATTATTTTTCCCTTCTTGTCACAATGGGGATAGTAGATTTTCATCAAAGAGGAGGGGAAAGAGCCTATTCCATCTGCATAAACCTTACAAGGATAGCTCCTTCCAAACATTTTTGAGTCAAGAGTAGTAATTTTGATTTACTGCTAGGAGCTTTAGCAATGTTTTTCCAAAGAAGGTTCCCATGAAAATTCCACAAACCAATATGTGTAGATAAAGAAGTTCCTTTTAAATATCTGGTTTTGGTTTATTTGGTATTACTCACAGTCTATGCCTCCCTATAGCTGATTTGCTATGAAGATGCAGCCGGAACTGCTGTCAGTACTGTAAATTTGGGAAGTTGATCAGTCTTGGTGACAAAAATTTTGAAAGTGATGGTTTCCTAAAATTGCCATGTTCTGATGAGAATAGCTTCCCAAATGGTTAAAAAAAACTCAAAATGAAACCAACAAAACACACACAAAAAAACCAGCTATGAAATCTGTCTGACCTTATCAATGTAAACTGTGTTGACAGGTCTAATCTATGGGTGTATGCAGTTTTCCCAACAGACATCAGCTCTTCTTAGGTCAGATTCTGTCTTTGTCAACAGCAGATATAATCTCTAAGATGTCTTCCCATAGCAGAAAAAGTTCTCAAAGCACCGGTCTTTTTGTCTTTTCACTACAGCAGATGTAATTTTAAATTTACAAATTTACATCTGTTTAAGAGGAAAAAAATAGTAAAAATTTTATGGGTAAAAGTAACATAACTGTGTCCTTTGGATCTGCATCATAACGTATTTTTCTTACCTGCAAGTTGGAAGAGGCATATTTAGGTATTCCATGTACTATTATTTTGAACCTGCTGTTGATATTCTGTTTTTTTCTTTAATTTGTACTGGGACATAAGAGGAAACATTCCACAAATTGAATACCATAGACAGGAATATGGAAAGTCTTTACCTGAAAATACACCCACTACAGATGGTACTGTTGATTCAAATGCTGAAGAGAAACAGAGGTAACCTGCTCATTCCAAGTGATCATGAATTACCACCTTAACATTACCTGTACCTCTTGTATATTCATGCTGAAATTGGTGTCAAGTAGTCTAATGACCACATAATAATTAGCTTAAGCTGCAAGAATAAAGAAAAAATAAATAAAACCAATGGGACTCTTCTCCCTCCTCAACAAAAGCCATATCATCCAAGTGAAATGCTGAATTAATTAATTACATGACTTCTCAGTACATTGTGCTAACATTATTCTGCAAGCAGAAAACAGCACCTGCAGCACCATCAGACTGCAGGCGGTAGTGGATGCAGATCTGAGCAAGAGAAATTGGCTGGATGCTTTTATTTTTGCAGTACGTTTACTATCATTTTGTCTGGGAAATGAGACATAAAGGTATTAGAGTGACTTTCTCAGGGTTTACTATGAAATAAGTAGCAGAGCAAGGTTATGGCACTGCATTGTCTAAGTTAAAGGTGATTATCTTGTGGACAATTCTTCCTTCCTAATTTCTATATTCAAAGAATAACTTTCCAAACACAAAATTATGTCCATTTTATGAGGAAAATGGAGCACATGTAATAAGGTGTTTGACAGAAAGTGATAGCAAGTCAGCAGGAGAATGAGATTTATCACCAGACCTGATGCCCCAGACTGATGCTTCTGTATCAAATTGCTTCTTGTAGGCTTGAGAATTTCTTTTGTTTGATGATATTTATAGCAGTCTGAGTTGTCATGTGTTGTTTTCTTTGTGCAAATTCTTGGGCAAGAACCTCTTTTTGCAAGCTGATACTGTCTAGTTTTTATGAGAAGAGTTTCCATCATGTTGCTATTCATCCAAGCATTCATTTGCTTTCTAGCATGAATTTGGCATTCCAGCACATTCTTTGTATACAAGCAAAAACTTACCAGACATTTTTTATTGGCTTAAAGAAGTTTGAAGATGCTTTGATCTGATAAAGCTACAAGTACTAACATCCCAATTAGTCCATCAACATGCCATATGATTAAAAAAAAATTAAATTCCTGCCTGTGTAAAACACAGTCAGAACAAAACATGGATGAATTATATTAATCAAGAATCTCAGAACTCTCCTCTTCTACTTAGCTGAACCATACTGACCTTTTTAAGTGCCATTGCTAGCAGGTACTTAAAAATTAAATTGGAGATGTGGTGGGTGGGTGATGACAGAGAGGAAGAAAGTCTGAAAGCTTTTCCTCCACAGTAGATTATCTTTTCTCTTTTTATGAAGGTAACCTGTAACAAGATACTTTCCTATGGTTGTAATAATCCAAATTAATCTTTAGCGTAATAAGATTGACCTATGTTGCTTAGCACCCAAGATATGCTTATCTTCCTTCTCCTTTAACATATAAGTTTTGTATTTTATTACTTGAAATTTTTCTGTCATTGCTTTTTCACTTATGAACCCCTGCTTCCAGTGTGACATTTTTACTTGGAGCTTACGATTTAATAAATAATATTAATGCCAAGCAGAAGAAGAGGGCTGGTGATAATACAGATGGAATCAGAAAGGGGAATGTTCAAGAGAGGGGTTTTTGATTGCTTGATGGATTTGGACTGTGTTGTTTATGATTGCCAGCCTCTGAAGAATGCCTTAAAAATATTCAAAGGTGCTCTTAGTGTAAAGTCTCTAACAGTTGGTGTGTCAAAGCAAATGCCCAAATGTTGGACCAGTGCCAAGAAAATACACAAATCTCTATTCCTCCAAAAGCTATAAATTGACAGTCGCTGTTATGTGCTAGGCAAAGCCATTTTTTTTCTTTGCTATCCAAACATCCACCGACATCCTGGAAAGGTTAGTTCTTGTCTTGTGATAGCAAGGAAAAGCAAACCTTTCAACAGTCCGTAAAATGCTATGCCTCTATTCTGTGGAATGTCAGACCAGACTTATTGTCTCTTCTGGTTTAAAAATGTGTGACTTTTCTGGGTGCCTCAATCTCACAACTTTGATTTTGAAAGCCTGGTTTGAGTGCAGTGATCTCTCTTACTCGAGGAGCTTGTTTGTTTGCCTGAGGGTATTCTTTCTCTAGATATATTCTCTTCTCAAGGGAGACTGGGGTGGGGTAGAGGTATTGGATGTGGATCCCACTTCTGTTTGTATTTTGTGCAAACACTAGTTTTCTGGAAGATCAATCCGTAATCTAGATCCAAATCATCTGCTCTCTTGTCTGGTTGCCATGCAGACATGAGCTCCAATCTCCCACTCTTGTGTTTGTCACAATTTGCTTAAATGAGAAAATACTATGATGGGTTTTGCTTTAAGGTCACTGCAAATGTGTGATTTTGAAGCAATTTTTTGCAATCAAATTCTTCACTTATGCAGTGTTATTAATGTTTTGGAGTACTATGATTCCATGGTATTCTTGGTTTTTGTTTTTACACAGACATCTCCAAGATGAAGCTGTAGTGCCATGATGCTACACTATCCTTGCTAAGATTCCTCCTCATTGGTATCGCAACTGGCCATTTCGCAGGCAAAGCGAATTAAATTAAAAGTAAGGCAAATGAGAAGATCAAAAGGGTGCTGAGGCAGTGATATCTGTCACAGTGAAGCTTGAGGAACCTTGAGGAACATTGAACCTTTCTGAAGAACATTGTTTCCTAAAGAAAAGGTTCCTTCTACTCCAGTAGAACAGTTTAGTATTCAAAAATATATTATTTCTAGTCTTAAAGCCCTGTTCTTAACAGCCTTTCTGATTATTGCTGCGTACGTAAAATTTGCTGCTGCTGCTGCTGGTTTATGGTATTTTAGAAAACAAAGCACTTTTTAGGACTGTATCATGGACAAGGACACAAGAACAAGTGTGTGTTTTCTGTGTTTGGTTGTTCTTAGGTTGTCTGATCTCCATTCTACTAATTTTTACCCCTATTCTTCAGAAATGGTTTATGTCACTTTAACTCATTTAATATAGCTTTTAATAATTTATGGTTACTGAGCTATTTCACTAAAAAATTATTATTTCAAATGACATTGCTCTGTTAAACTGTTACAGAGGGAATTAGTTCAGTAGAGGAATCCACATAGTATTATCACTCCTATTTTAGTTGGATAATGTAATTCTTATTTGAATTAAATGGTTTATTAGGTGCAGAGAACATCATATTAAAGCACAACAAATAATCCAGGATGAAAACTACAAGCTGGGTTAAACTCCCAGAAGACAAATACATCTTTTGTACCATACCTTCTATATGTATGGAAGATGCTAATATGAACAGCCGAGAGAACAAGCAGGTGAGACTGTATTACATCTCCTTTACACTAAATTTAGTATAGTAGATGTCATAAACACTAAGTATCAGACTCTTTCCCAATATAGAGACAGTGAATTTCTATTGACTCAATAGTCTATAATGAAAGGTAAGTCATGTAAAAATTCCTTTTAATGGGTTTTAAGGAAATAAATTACCATTATTCAGTAGTCTTGAAAATAGTTCAAGCCCTTTCCAAGAATCAGAACAGAAGATAGTTGCGAACCAATGGTGACAGTCACGGCCAAGACATCCAGAAGCTGAAGTAGAGAAGGGACTTCCCAGTCTCTTTCAAAGAAGTTGAAAAAAAAATAGTGCCAATTTCAGGATTCTTTCTCACTTTCAAACACTCAGAAAACAAACTGGTAAAAGAAACCTTCAAACTTTTTACATAAAACTAACTCATCAGCTGAGAAATGCATAGGATTTTTTAATTAGGTTTTGTTGTTTTGGGTTTTTTTTATATTTTTGTTTGGTTTTGCTTGTTTGATTGGTTGGCTTGTAGCACCTGACATAAGAAACAATTGTCTTTTTCTCATTTTGGGTAACTGTTAAATCCATACCAGAAAGTTCATTTTGGTCAGATGCCTGTTAAATTGAGTTCTACTACCTATTTGCCTATGGATTTGGGTTTTTTCAGTTTTTACTCTTTTAAAAATTATTATTGTATTGTTTGTAATTTTCTATTATCTCTGCAGCTGATTTGCTATTCCCCATAGGTTGCAAAAACATTCTTGAAAAGATAAAGCTAAGAAATTAACAGAAATTGCTACCTTCAAAATTTGAGGTTCTTCCTATGAGATGTGGGGTCTATTTAAAATATAGTCCTGAAATACTTCAGTTCATTTAGATTTGTCTGGTTTTGATTCAGCTTGCTTTTAAGGCTTGATATATGAAAAACAAATTCCACTGTTGTTATGGTTGCTTACCTCCTTCTGGCACTTGCAATGGTTAGCTGCCCTTATGATTCATAATGGTTTCCCATCTGTTGCTTGCTTCTGTTCAAGATTCTGTGCATTTTTAATCTTTGAATTGTTAGGTCTGGGTTAGTTTGGGCATACATAGCTCCCTCAGAGAGTCTCCTAAAGACAGGATTCTCTTCCTGCTGCCATTTCTTCCAGATGGATGTTGCCATTCTGTTAAAGAAAGTGTCTGTCGTGCATGGAGGAGGGTGCTATGTACACCAAAATTCTTTACAAGAGAAAAATTTGAACTCTACTGTCAGTACTGACCGACTGTGGATCCATTTCTGTCTTCAAAATGTGTATTTGCAGAGTGGACAGCATGTCTTCCACTGGCTAGATTAGTTACTTCTAACTCTTTATTACAGTAACAAACTGGCATCAAAACTGCAAGTATTGGAAGTAGATATGGTACTCAGGCAAGTAAAATGCTTATGTAATTTATTTAGACCATTCTTTAGAGTAGCTACAGGTCTTAAACCCTTCTATTTTGTAGATTCTCACTCTCGAGTCATTTAATGAATATCAGATCTACAAAGAGAAGAAAATGTTCTTCCACTTCAGTATGTCTGAAATTGCACAAGCTTTTAAAATCTCTGAAAATATTCATTTATGTGTATTATTTGTACCAATTATCCCTAGAAATGCAGCTGTTTCTGTATAACTACTTTTAGGTAACAATTAAGGAAATTACAGGTTATTCTTGAATCCACTTCTTTCATTCAGGGATGAGGGCTTGCATATATACTTATGCTGTCTTAGTTCATTCCCTGAAGACATAAATAACTCCCAAGGAATCACCATGGACTTTCCTGCCTTTGTAGGAAATCACCTTAAATCATGCACGCAAGACATCAAGGAGCCTTCATATGTGAATGGCAGCACATAATTTAATTCAGATGGAAAAAAGAAGAGCAACAAACAGTTCACTCCTTGACTAAATAGTTAATGTTGGAAATGAACCATGTCACGAAAGGCTATAATAGCTGAGGATAAACTTAGTAAATATTTGTGCCTAAAATTTGCTCTAGGATTAGTCAACTGCTGTACTTACAGCACAAACCTAAGTTTGTTGGGCTCAGTTATGATCTCAGTTTCATGCTAGTTTTGCTGAGGCCATAATTTATTTAATTGTGGAATCACTCATGGCTATGTTCGCATTGTGGATTTGTTCTCGCTTGAGAGCCAACAGGTTGCAATAATAAAGAGCCTAAACTTCTTACTCAGATAGTTCAGCACTTCAAGATGGAGCTTTTGTGACTGAAGGCTTTGTTGTATGTTTTATAGGTTCTCTTTTTGACTAATGATTTGATCAGAGCTAGGCTGGATGCCTGTTTACTATGTAGTATATACAAAGTGTGCAGTAGACTCTTGTGGCAGGTTGACTGAAAGGACTTGGGATGCAGCTGTGTTGAGGTGGCCATGACCAACCAGTGTTGGTTGTTGAGGCCACATCACATTAATACAGATGTGAGTACATAACTCCCAGCCACAAGGGGCAACTTACCTATGGAAGCAATTGTCATTCATTGTAGCATCCCTTCTGAAAATTGATTAATCAGCTTTCATAGGTTTGAGTAAATAGTTTCACTGTCAGATTTTAAGGCATGAGAGAGGCATGAGGCATAGTTGAGTTTCTCTGCCTCTGTCATGGTTCTAGAGACCATTCAACAGCTAGAGACGGACAAGGAGGAGGCTTTAACTCTTGAAATATCTTTCTTTACCTTTTCATAGGAATTAGGACCAGGGAAGAGGAAAGGAAGAGGCATGATTTTTACTTTAAGCACTGCTTTAGACTAGTTTAACACAAGTCACAGCCTCCAGGGTGCCTCAAGGGAGAGTCTTCAAGATCTGGGGGCTCTTGGAATTATTTAAACAATATTTGGATTATTTAATACTTTCTTCTATGGCTAAATAAATGCATGCTCTTGGCAAATTCTGCCATTCTGAAAGATTAAATCCATGCACAAGTCAGAGTATAAAAAGCTTTTAAATATGTGCATGTTTTTGCAATGTTTTTTAAAAATATTGTCACAGAGCAACAATTTAATCTTCATAGTCAAGTCATGCATAAAATCTGAATGTGTCCCTACCTGATGCCCTGCTTGTATTGTGAAATGGATGTTCAGTAAAAGACGTAGAATATTCTGAGGATATTTTTCTATTAAAAAAGAGGTTGTATTGTATTGTTGTTACCCCCTTCTGTGAACTCCTCCCTACAAGTTTCTGTCTGCTTCTAATTTGCCTTCACGATATTATCAGAGCTGTCAATCTACTTAAGAAGTTAGCCTAAAATATATTTAGTTTATTTAGCTTATTAGATGGCTGTCTATGGTTAAAAACTAATTAAGAAAAAGAAGAATTGCTTTTGAAGCTTCCAGGTTTGATGACGTGGAGCAGATCCTCAGCTCAGTGTAACCCAGTTGATCTTGCTACAGCCAAGGGGGTGTACTCTTCCATCCAGTCAGATTTTTTTTGCCAACCTGTTTCTTAACTCATGAAATTCTGCAGGTTTTAAATCATGGATATATCTATCTGTAATTTGAATGAGATGAAGAGCCCACTTCCTTTCTTGATAATGGTGTGTTGGGCACAATGCACAGTGATAACAAGCACCCTTTTAAAAACAGCTTCATTATGCTCCCTCCAGGTACTGGCAAGGGTTGGAGGCGAGATAGTGGGTGAGATGGATCATTGAGCTGATCAGATATGGCAATTCCCGTGTTTTCTGTGTTCTCAAGGACAACAAGATTTTAACCAAGCATAAACATTTTCCAGCTGCCTTGCAGAAATCTGTTTCATTTGTTTAGGGGTCAGGAAAGAAGGTAAGTTTCCCAAAAGGTTGTAGGAAAAGACTACAGCATAGATGCAAAAGATGATGATGAATTTATATTTAGCTGACATTCTGTAGCAGACAGTTCATCAAGGACCAGAGCTCAAAGTCTTTTATTACTTTGTAAGAATAAACAAGTCTATGTGTTGCTTCTAGTTTTCACAGGAGCTGCCATTTTAGAGGCAAACAAGCTGTTTAGGATTTCTTCAACAGGAATATGAAAATGTTTTCTATTTATTTCTGCTTAAGGATGGGGGACTTGAAAATGACAAAGACAGATCTAACATCTTATATGCATAGGTAAGTGTGACAAAAATGCTCATCTTCTTGCTTTAAAAAATAATGTGCTACATGTGTGAGGCAACTACATTTAATTTAATAAAACTATTGGAAGAAAGTATATTACTTTGATGTTTGGAAGAAATTGTATCAGGAGGATAAAATAAATTGTGGCATCTAATAAGGACAGGAGTACCTAAGAACTGTTGAATATCAGGGGAAATAAGATACCTAATTCCATTAGACCCTTTCATAAACCTGCAGTCACCTATAATAATCTTAAAAACTAAATAGTCTTTGCAAATTTTGCTTCCAGAATTTGTCTCAGAATAATACCTCAGCCAAGGCTACCCCATAGCACATACTTAAAGTGATCTCTTCAGGACACTGATGTGCTCCCATTTCCTGGCCTTAAGAATATTTGACAAAGATTTCATTAGGAAAATATTTTATTTTCATGTCTAAAAGCTGAGTGAACTAGTGTTGATGAAACATGCATAAGGAAACAAATGGTTTGACTTTTTTCCTGTAATGCTGTTTAGGAGTGCTTTACAATACTCATGGTTCTAGCTGTGATTTCTTTTCTCCAGAAAGAAGCACACTATAAAATGAGGAGGCAGAAACGAGTCTGTTGATGGATTAAACTATAAATACAAGTGATAGCAACACTTTTAACGAAAAGCCTGTTAACTACCCTTTAAATCTAATCTTGGCACTCGTACAGTCAGAGAATCAGACAGGAGTATTCAGGACCAAAGGGGACACAGAAAAAGATAGCTGTGGTAGAGTTCTGATACAGGTAGGTGTGACTGGGTAGCAAGAAGCCCAGTAACAACCAGGCTGGTCCAGCCCTGGAGAGGAGACCATCCCTCCACCAGCCCACAGAAGGGCCTCTCTGACGGCCTCTGCTGAATAGCTGTGATGTCAATAGCAAAAGCAGATTTTTTAGATGCATGTGGATTTTGCATCTCACATAATGTGCCCATGGAGTGTGCTTTCTAAAGAAAAGCGTGCGCCTTCCTTGGGTTTCCAGTGATGGTCACATCCCTCTGGGCTGTTTGGAGTTCTTGATTGAGATCATATGGTATGTTCACAGATGTAGTATATTTATTCAGCAGTGTGCATGCAGTTAAAGTAAATTTGTGTGCATGCCAGTGTGTATAAATATATGCACAGATATATCAAATTATATAAAAATATTTATACAAAATTAGACCACTCTCTTTTCCCAAGGACAAATGCCTCATTTTGACAGATTATGCTGAGGTACTTCTGTTGTGACATGGTGTTAGCCTTCATGTCACTGTTGCTTACCATCTTTTGTATTCAGTTGCCTTCCAGCTAAACTGGAAGGAGGAATTGAGTTTGTGGCACCATATAGGCTAGACATTTGTGGGATGACATTTTATATGTGCTACTTTATTTTCAAATTTCCTGCAAGATTCTGAATTTCACTCTTGTCACCACTTCTATTCTGTCAAACCAAATGCATTGAATATGTCTGCTTGGTGATCACATATTAATATTTTGTAGAGGACATTGTTTCCCTGTCCCTTGAAACACTTCAGTTTTTCATATCATCCATTTTCAGCCGGAAGATGCAGATGGGTAATGAATAGAAAGAAAAATAATAGTATGAAATTAAAGTCTAATGTTTCAGGCTTTGTTAATGCTTCCAAAGGAGCAATGGTAAAATTAAGGTTTTCATTTGACCTGGTTTTGACAGGTGGCAGCATCTCACCTGCAAGCTTATTGTGTTTCCCATCTGGCATGAAGTGGTAATGACAGCCTATAAATAAGTGTTAAACTATTTTTGTCTGAAGAGGTTATTTGTTTTCCATTTCACTAAAGGTTGCTTGAGTGCTGATGATTTATCTGATGGGAAGAGTTTCTGGTGGTGGTGCTGACAGATGTCCTTTAGCAGGAGGCATGTAGCTCTGAATTCACTATGTGGATGTACACAGACACTTACTGGGAGGTTAGAAGGGGGAAATATAGATCCTCAGGCTGCACAAAAATTCCTGAGAACACAGATTCTGCTGAATGCAGTACCCTTGGTGGCCTGGTACACAGATTTACATAGGCAGAATTCTTTTGCCAACTCCCCCGCTACAACACAAGCTTTCCCTGGAATCCCAATGGACCTTTGGCAACTAGATGCTGTCCAGGAGTACATCCCAGTGCCTTTGCTTTGTCCAAGAGATAGGAGTCCTTACCAGCTGCTGGTGGTGCTCATACATGCCTTCAGTCAGTATTGCAAGGATGGGTTTCATGAATACTTTATCATAGCTTAGAATCCTTCCCTTCATGTACTCTTTAGTGAAAGTTAAATTTCCATGAAGTGACTTCTAGTCAAAGCTGCCTTGTAAGTTTTCTGAGTAGCAAAGGGTCCAAGCACCATTTTAGTTGCTTTCATAAGTGTGACTCCAGTATTTCAGCTTGTACCTGAAATACAAAT
Organism: Turnix velox; assembly: GCA_013400935.1. Classification (NCBI taxonomy): domain Eukaryota; kingdom Metazoa; phylum Chordata; class Aves; order Charadriiformes; family Turnicidae; genus Turnix; species Turnix velox. The sequence continues at coordinate 71,691 of VZTY01011098.1, forward strand.
CTCACTATATGAACTCTATGTGAATCCTTTATACCTGAATGTTATTTGAATGACTTTCCATGTCTCTTCATTCCATTCTAATTGAAAGCAATATGCATATTGATTAAAAGACTATAATACAATCTTTTTTTTTCTTAATATAAGACTAGAGACGAAGACTCTATTTATCACAATAATCTCTTTAGGGATTGCATTTTTGTTGCAAATAAAGCCAGTTACTTGTCATTAGTAAACATAGAATTAGTTCTGATTGTGTCTTGTAGGACATTCTTTTTATTATTTGATCAAAGGTCTATTTCTGTTCTGGTTTTATTACTATGAAGTTGTGAAGTTGTTTATTTTTTTTCAAACAGTGTTTCTATCACCCTTGACAAAATTTCGAAATACATGTGAGAAAACTCTCTCTTCCTGATAGGGAGGCACTTGAAGTTGAGAGACATTTTTTTGCAGCTTGTTCTGAGTAAAAGAAAATTGTCATTAAATAGGAAATTCTGACCTTGAACATGGGCAGTCATTGGCAATATCTGAGGTATAGGAAATATTCAGCATGAACCTGGTGACAGCCAGACCCTTTGAGATGTGTATTCCAAGTTTTCACTTGCTTCTCATATAACTGCAGTAGCTTTAGACTTGGAAACAGGTAAGTTTCTACTGATTTGTGATGAAGGTCAGTCACCTCAGGTTCCTTGTCACAGTAGTGACTTTTTTAATGGGACCATTGCTTATAGGTCTCACTTTCCTGAAACAGGAATCAACAGAAAATTCTTTTATTATAAAATACCAGAATGTTCAGCCAGTTGTGTTTTAAATTCAAGGTTTCTATTTTCTTTTGTTGGTTTTAATAGTAATGTATTATTTTTTTCTCTGCAGAATCTCAGGGGCACAAAGGCTTTTAACATATGTTGAGTAGATTTTCATGGTTATTTCCTAGCTGATTTTGAGAAAAGGACTCTCCTTCTAGTCAACAAGCAGGTACTTTATTCCAAGAAACCTTCCCAAATCCTTTATCAGGTTACCATCATCCTTCCAAGGCAGCACAATTACACATGAAAACAATAAAAAGCTCCAAACATAATGAGAGAGAGATTGCTCTCCTTTCCTTCAACCCCAGGTAATAAAACTGATGTGCCCATAGGAAATTTATATAAATGTTTCTGATGTCTCTTTCTGTTTTGAAGTGAACAGAATCATCTTTGAAACTTTCTCTTTTTTTCCCTCCTGTCTCTTCCTGTCTGCCACAGTGCACCACAATGTCAGAATCGTGCTTGAATCATACTGGGGGAGATCTCACCTGTCCCTTCACTTTCCTCTTCTCTTGCCTACTTTGGAGTCTCTTGCTTTTCACTGCTTAAAATCATGCTCTTCTAATATCTAAAATAAAAAACCCCACAATTCTCTAACAAAAACCCTGTGCTGCAAGGACTTCCCTTGCATCTCTCTCCTCAAATCTTTCTTGTCTAGCTTCTGCCCTTTCACAACCTCAGAAGCGGCACTAAGCAAGGCTCCTAATGAGCTACTCCTTGATCAATTTAAGGTGCATGCCTCCAGCTTACTCTTCCTGATTTCTCTCCTGCCTTTGACAAAAATAATCAGTCTCACCTCCTCTGCTTTCTCTCTTCTCCTGCCTTTTGTGATTATATGATATCTTGATGATGTGTTGTTGACTGGTCACCTACAAATTTGAAGCAGCAAGTAGTTCAAAGGATTAATATTTCTGACACCTGCAAGGGAAAAACTTTCTGTGATCTGTTAAGGGAATACTTAAAATCCTTTCTATATTCAGCTGAAGCTGTGTTTGCAAATGGTTCTGAATTGAAAATAATTATGGAAAAGATTCTACTGTAAATAGTACAATAGCTCCAGATTGCTCCAATGAGAATTTTCAGTGAAATCAGTGGGACCATTCCTGCAGGAACAATGAAAAATACTGGAATAGAGTCAAAATAGACATTCTATGAACTCTTTACTATTGCTGAATCAAAGCTTTCACGTAAGGGATTACCAATTCAGGATGTGAGAATGCGTTTCCTTTTTGCCATTCAGAGTCACAGAAACTGGGAAAAGCATGACTGGGAAATGCTAATTCTGAATTAGTCTAAATGCTGCTCTTCCAGCTGATTCCTCTTTTCCTTTCCTCCTCAGGGTTGTAAAAAAGTGTTAATGTCTTTCTTACTTTAAATAGTCAACACTTTGGGGGATAGGGAATTTGTCTCAAAATTTTTAAAGTTTCATTCAAGTGGAGAGTTCTGTATTAGTAATAGGTGATTATCATTAAGAAGTTCATTATGTGCAGGCAAAGTACGAATGGGTATGCCAGTTTCATGAGGAGTACCGTGAGGGTATTTATCACTATTTAAAAGCTATCATTTCTGTGCTTGAATTAATGGGTAGCTTGCAGTGCTGAAAGTGACAGAAAATGAACAGGCAGAGTAGATAATAAGTTTTGAATAATATTTTGGGGATTTACATTGTTTAAAATGAAAGCATGACTTCAAATGTCAGTAGAGATGATACAATTACATACCTGTTAAAATTTATAGAATCGAGATTTCTCTACAGTCTGCTGATCTTCATGCCTGGGTAGCATTTGAGTCTGCAAGATGACACTCATACCATTTCAAGTGTGTATCAAAGCTCTGTGATTTCATATAATGTCCACACAAGTTAAAGCTTGCAGCATCTCATCTAGAGTGAAGTGCATGACCAGAAAAGCCTGGAGTAGATATATTCGTAGGTTGCAGTTTTTGTGAAATTCAGAGTCAATCTTCCTTCAAGGTTTAATCTAGTCCTGTTATTTCCCCAAAGGTTTTTCCATTCTCTCTCAGCTTTATTAGGTTTAAAAAGATTTCTGTGGCAGTATCTCTTTTTTAAGTGAATTAAACCCCTCTTTGTGTAACCATAAGGTATCAATAAAAATACATTTTTACATATATTCCTTTAAAACTTTATTTAGAGTAAAAAAACATTTTAATTTAGCTTCATCATTTTGAATACTGTAATTCAGGTAAGTGTCATCAAACAGAGAAGCTTTGTTTCAAAACTGGATAAAAAGCTAAGACTGCAGTTCTGCAGCTTCCAGGTAAGGGTGTATCTGTGTGTAGGTCTATATGTATGTTTCACTTTGTGTGCACATTCAAAGTGCAAAGGATTGAGCTTTTTTGCCCTCCAAGGGTGTTGAGGAAGCCCAGGCATTAAATAATGAAGTCAAGCATATTACACATTGAGTGTGTTTCATCTCAGTCTTGCCAGAAAGTCTGCATGTCATACAAAGCCATTAGTCACTGTTTGATGAAATTTCATAGAATCATA
>VZTY01011099.1:0-74779 GCA_013400935.1 Turnix velox
ATCAACTGCACCACACAGCTTTAGGACTTTACATTGATGAGATATGTCAGGTATTTCTTGGGACAAATCCAGGTTATTAACCAGAAAGGTGCTCAAGTGCCCATTGCACTCAGCAAAGAGGAAAAATGTCAAAACCAAAGCACTTTCTTCATTCAAAAGTGTCTATTACCTTCAGTGAAGTACTGGATCCATTTAGGTCCCAGATTCTGGTTTCTCCTGGACTTATTCAACATTGGGAGTTTGTTTTTTTTTTCACCCTTGTCTCCTAACAGCAGGGAAACACTTGTGGCTGGAAGCAGTCCCATTTTAGTGCAAGAATATAATAAGTATCTGTGAACAACGCTGCCCCAAATAGCAAACTCCTTCCCTCCCCAGAGAAAGTCCCTACTCTTACAGCTTTAACTTCTTTCCAGCCATCAATGTTTGACCCTGGACAAAGGTCAGTAACTGCAACTTTCTCTAGTGATGCTCCTCTATGAAAGGAGAATATCTGAATCTTCCATTGCTGCGGGTTTGGGCTTTTGAAATTATGGAGATAATTTAAGTAAATTTGTCATTGCACAAATAAAAACCCACTTGAAGAGAGTCACTGTAGTCTTTAACTATAATAAAGTGCAAAAAATGTTTTACTTTACTTTCTAACACTTATTTCACTTCAGCCTTACTCATGTGGACTTGAGAAAGTTAAAGATACCCAACATATATGATAATGGATTTAAAAATGTAAAATTAGTCGAGTTTTTCAGAAGCTCTAGAAAGGAAAGAAATGTTATTTGTTTTTTGGTTTTTTTTTTCAGAAAAGCCTTAAGTTTCTGGAAAATGTGTAATTTTTAGGTTTTGAAGAAAGATTTCCCAACAAACTTGATGACTAAGGCAACCTGCATGGCCAGACACCACCTACGGATGAAATAGCCTTCATTTTCAAGTCAGCAATGAATTGTCAGCTCACTCTTCTGGGGGAAGACAGGATCATAATAACACCTTGGTTATATCATGCCGAATTGCTGTATTTCACCATATTTGCAGTGCACCACTAAGGCAAAACCATGGCTTCAGCTAGTGTGAAATGTGGTTTCCTCTCTCTTTATTGTTCTGAAAGTTCTTCTCTGCTCAAATTGCCCTTTTAGCTTAAAGCCTTGGCTCTAATATCCAACATTATTAGTGGATAGAGTCTATCAGAGGTCATAACTCGATCAGTGGAAAACAAAACCATTGCAATTTCTGAAAACAATGAGATGAGAGGAGATGAGATGAGATGAGATGAGAGAGTGGAGGTGTGCAGAAAGGTGTTTTCAGATGAAGTAATGCTGCTGTAGAGTGCTGTCATCAAGTAAGCCAGTGTCTGAACATTATCACATAGTATTCTCAGGGGACTGTGCTGTAAATAGAGCCATGTCCCCAGCATCCGCTGTCCTCTGTTCATTCATCTTCACCACACACAAGAAGTCTCTTAAACAAATCTCCATGTGATCACAGAGGCTCTGTGGAACCTGAATCATTCCTATTTAAAAGGATTTTCTTNCTCACTCTTCTGGGGGAAGACAGGATCATAATAACACCTTGGTTATATCATACTGAATTGCTGTATTTCACCATATTTGCAGTGCACCACTAAGGCAAAACCATGGCTTCAGCTAGTGTGAAATGTGGTTTCCTCTCTCTTTATTGTTCTGAAAGTTCTTCTCTGCTCAAATTGCCCTTTTAGCTTAAAGCCTTGGCTCTAATATCCAACATTATTAGTGGATAGAGTCTATCAGAGGTCATAACTCTATCAGTGGAAAACTAAAACCATTGCAGTTTCTGAAAACAATGAGATGAGATGAGATGAGATGATGAGATGAGATGAGATGAGATGAGATGAGATGAGATGAGATGAGATGAGATGAGATGAGATGAGAGAGTGGAGGTGTGCAGAAAGGTGTTTTCAGATGAAGTGATGCTGCTGTAGAGTGCTGTCATCAAGTAAGCCAGTGTCTGAACATTATCACATAGTATTCTCAGGGGACTGTGCTGTAAATAGAGCCATGTCCCCAGCATCCGCTGTCCTCTGTTCATTCATCTTCACCACACACAAGAAGTCTCTTAAACAAATCTCCATGTGATCACAGAGGCTCTGTGGAACCTGAATCATTCCTATTTAAAAGGATTTTCTTGCAGAGTCAGAGAGTCTGTGGGAATAGCAACCTGGACATTTAGATTAAATTTAGAAATACACATAGACCAGTTGGAAGGGACCTACAATGGTCACTTAGTCTAACTTAGTCTCCTTCTCTGGAGACATTCAAAACCCATCTGGATGCCTTCCTGTGTGACCTGGTCTAGGTGTTCCTGCTCTGGCAGGGGGATTGGACTAGATGATCTCTTGATGTCCCTTCCAATCCTTGATATTCTGTGATTCTGTAAATGGTATGCAAAGCAGAAGATCCATATTCTGGGGTGCATAGATACAGTAAAGGCCAAAGGGTAGCACCAAGACTTGTTTTTCTGTTCATGGGCTTAAACCATCCACGAAATCAGCAACTGAAGCATCTTTTAGTTGTACAAGGGGTAGGAGATACCCTCACTCTGTTGTTCAGAGACTATTTGTTTAAAAATGCAAGTTTTCTGCCTCATTAAAAAAAAAATCATGTTTGGTTTAATGAAAAAATAAATGAAATATGAAACATTTAGACATGTCATGGTATGTCTTTCATGATCTCTAACACCAGCAATCTTTATTAACTTTTTGGAGAACAGCAAATGGATATGTTAGTTGATTAGTGCAATGAGTGTTAGGTAAGTTCCAGTTCAACAACAAGAAATTCAATTTATCATTTCAGCAGGACTGCAACTTAACCTTGATGTGGATACCAAGATGAGAAATATCCAGCTGACTTTTTTAGTATGTTTAAAAGTTTATCCTCGTTAACTGACCTCAGCAGGTTTCAGACAGATCTCTTTCATGAGGGGTGAACTGTGACCTTTGTAATTAGTTTCTAATAGCCTTCTGATAAAAGGAATGTAGAAATCTCAAATGCAAAAGGGGTTACAAAGGTTATTTTCTGAAGGGCAAGATCTCTATTTATTGATGTTGTGGAAAGCTCCATTGTTGGTGTGTGGTTGGTACAGAAAAAAGAACTTTACACTTTCTTTCCTGCTAAATTGAGAGTCAGAGTCTGTATTAAAAAGGAATTTGAGTGTGTTGATGCAGAGAAATGGTTTGGAGCACATTTCACAGGAATAAGTCATCAGCAAACACAAGGCTATCTTCAGTGACACTGATATTCAGGAGGGCATAACAAATCTACTAGAAAGTCTGTAGACTGCTCAGCAGAATACACATTTTTACCATCATTCATACTTTGAGATGCTCTGTAGCTCTTGGAGTCAGATGGTCATTCCCAATCCAAGCGTTCCATGATTCTGTGATTCTACAGTTAGTGTAATATACTATTCTAATGTAAATTAATTTATTTCACTCTTTGGTGAGAGAATACACTGTACAATTGCATTTTGTGGTAATTTCTCCCTTAACACAGTGCTTGCTTGATGTTATTTTCAATGCGTTATTGTCAAATTGCCAAGAAGGCATTTCTTTTCATGGCATTTCTTGCTTGGAGCAATCAGGGGAACTTGTTGAAGAGACACTGACTCTTGTGCTGAAGAAGTATGGAACCAGTCACTTGATTACATAGCAGTGCCTGCAAGATGGATTGGGTCTGGAGCAGCAGTAATAGTGTGATCCTAATTGTCCTCTTGTAGGCCTGATGTGCCTCCATGTGATGTGACCCAGAACACAAAGTGGAATCAGGAAGGTTGCCCTGACAGTTTAGATAGGTAAAGCTATTAAAACATACAGACAGCAGTCTGCAGAGGATTGATTAAAAGAGGCATAATTTTTAATTTTTCATGGAGGCTTCTCAGTGATGCAGCCTGCTCTCCTCAGCAGTCCTCTTAATTCAAAATCTTGGTTCCAGGAGACAGAGGTTTTATCCCACTCAAGGTCAGTAACTTCCAGTGTTCTCCCAGCATGCAGGAATGCAAGCTTCAACCCAAAACAAATTGTTAGATGAAATGACTATTCTCCCACTTTTGTTTCCATGGCATGTTTGTATGTGCTTAGCAGTGAAAGAGGGTGATAAGAGTTACAACAGAAACTGTAAATATTGATGCGTAGTACCTACTAGTTTCCATAAACAGACATTTGTTACCTATTTTAAATGAGGAAGGATTTACTGCAAAGATTCAACTGGAAGGGATTTTTAATAAGGTAGCAAACTTGGTGCTCTGTGTGGCTTAAGCAGAGTCCTCCGACCATTAGTAATCATTCTCTCTATAAAGCTATTATTTTAATAGTATATGGAAGTCATTTACTACATGAAAGATTGTATATGATGTTGTAGCTAGAAGCATGAATTTATTATAATGCTGCAACTGCATCAGGAAAGCTCTGATGCTACTTCAGAGACTAAGTCTATTTACTCTTTAAAGAGGAGAACCCTGCATGACTCTGTGTTCCACTTATTGTACTCCCACTGGCATGGGCTGAACTAGATGAGCTCACAGGTATTTTTGCTTGCACACATTTCTGCAGTGGGAGAGAGAAGAATTCACCAGAGGCTGACAGTATTTCAAGATGTACTCACCTTCCTCTTGTTTAGATTTGGAGCATGTGTATATATCAGCCACATCTCCCCACAAATACCTGGAGTGAAAAATTGTTTGTGATTTATTGTTCATAATGCATGTTTTCAATCCAGTAAATAACATATTGACTTGGGGGCTTTAGAAATATGACTGTATGTTTGGATATTCAATAGTGGTATCATCTAGGTGGTTTAGTTAGAGACTGGATCAAATCATCCCCTAAGGATATTTTGTTTTGAAACTATTTATAAACTGCTGCTGAATACTAATGCTAAAATACATTATTTTTCAAGATTATTTCTTATTTTTTCATAAGAGTGTGGTCATTGTAGATTAAGGTTGCCATTTTTTCCTTCTGTAGGTGAAGAGCATTTATATTAGATGCTTAGTACAAACATCATACTCATTTTTTCTGCATATTTAGAGGAATAAGTGATTTTCTCTATATTAGTGCACCTCTCTATACTTATGCAAAATGTAGCCTTATTAGAAGAAATTTCAGTAGTATTAATTCTGCTTTTGTGTCTATTTTTTGTAAGTAAAAATATTTTATGATCTATCCAGCTAAGTAATATGCATCTTCTGTGAAATGTGTATCAACATTTGTGGGTATAAAGGAGCTATGATTGGCAAAAAAATCTCCTTTCAGATTTTTTGTCCTGTGATTCAGCAACTAGAGATCTTAGTCAACAGGTTTTTCTCCATGGTGGCTGTGTTAACATATCACTTCATTACACCCTGTATGAGATCATCTCAGAAAATCACAGTAATGCTGAGAGGCAGGTCTGAAATCTTTCACAGTGTTCTGCTAACAGAACTAGCAGCCTTGCAGTCTGGGAGATTTATTTTTGCATGAAAAGACTATCAATTTACTCTTAGGGTCACTATATAGGAAAGCTATCAGTTCACTCTGAGTCCATCAGTCTCTGTAAGTGATATTTTTTGCCAGTTTATTCCATTTGTTATGATAGATGCCATCTGTCTCTCTCTGCTTTGCACATCCCCAAATGAGCTCTTACATGCTATGAAAACATTCCTCCCTCTTCTCTTAACACGCAGTTGCCACTTTGATAGAAATTACAATACTTACCCTTAAGAGTTCCTTTTGAACTCCATTATTTTGAAAATATCTACTTTAATGGTCTGCTTAATTCTAGCTAGAAGCATGATTGAGATGTTTCATATTTCAGCAAAGGCAACGCATTAAATAATTGATAGTTGGGAACAAATTCCTGAGCTGCAATTTAATCACTAGCATCTCAAACTGCCATTTGTATCAGCCAAATTGCTGAAGCACAGCTTTTTATTTAATCAGGACATAATACATTATTTCCAGAACAATTGCAGTCTTTCTCCTTCTCATGAGACCTTATTCCAGAGGCTTGCCTGGTTAATGGCCGAGATGTGGTACACATGAGAAAAATCTGCTATGGGCTGACCTCTGTAAAGGAGGGAAGCATTATATTTTGTTGGCTTTCCTGTGCAGGATTCTTTGCCTGACTTTGGCCTCCTGTTGCTGAGACCCCCCTCTTTGTGCACAGTGAGCTCCTTCCCACCCTTCTGCAGCCCAGATCTGGTGCATCCCACAAGGGTGGAGTGCTCTGAGCTGTAACAATATGAGTTTCTGGCGCCCTGTGGGTCACTGTTTTCTTTGGAGGCAGATGGTTATTGTCCTTTCCAACACAGCAATGGAGTCCCTCCACTGAACAGCACAACCCTGGCCACTGGGACTTCCAAAATGTGATCCAAAATATTTTTTGCTGTTGTTGACAGTGCAGAAAGACACAAGGCAATGTTGCTGAGGAAATGCTGTGAAATAACAGCCTGATGGATATCAACAGTAATTCTCAACTCAGAAGTTTCAGAACTCAAAACAAAGGCAAAGTTTGGATACTTAATCTGACACACTTCATTTACGGTTTATTTGATGTCTTCCAATGCCTCAAAGGTTTTCCTGAGAAATTTCTGATACTTACTACATAAAAATTCAATAGAAACATTACTCATATGATTCTGCCAGAACCCAAAATTTCTAAGGAGCACAAATGTGGAAATAATTCTTAAAGCAATTTGCTTGTTTTGTGTATTTAATTTGTTTTGTTTCAAGTTCAAGAGCTTCAGCCTTAGTTTTGTGTCTTGGTAAAAAATCAGTCATTTTTGTATTCTTTACAAATAAACGGGAGTAATTTATAGGTAGAAAATGGGAACAATCTATATTTGTTTTGGGTTAGAACAACTTTGGAATAATCTAACTGCAATGAGCTGTGGAAATGAGAGAAACACATCCAGAAGTGTCCTTGAAAACTCTTACCAGGGAGCTTCATGCATTCAGTATGTGTTGTGAATTAACTAATGGACATGTTCAGGCCCTTTAATTTGCTGGTAAGAAAGTGAGTGTTGCAGGGAATTTACTCTTGAGAGCAGTAGGAGGTGCTTGTATGTCTAAGGATGATGTATGTTCTGTCCCTGCTGGCAACTGGAAACACTGAGAAGATAAGAAGATAAGATCTCATCAGGAAACCCCGTGGACTCACTAAGACTCACAATTCAGTATGATGCCAACATGGACATTAATCTGGAACATCTCAACAAGATAATAATATGAGCCCATGAGTCTGAGATCTGAGATGCATTGAAGGAATTTAAATTTGATCTCCACAGAATATGACACCCTTGTGTTTTCATCTTTTAAACTCACATCTTTAGTTTCAGCACAGTCTTTCAAAGCATATGCTTCATGTCTGCTAAAGCCAGCAGTTGATATATCATATGAATCCTTCCTTGATCAGATGTGCATGTGCCAAGGTTACCTCAGTAAGCTTGAGCATTAATCATTCACCTAATTCAAATAATATATACACACATGTATAAATATTCCCCTTTATTGTGTTTTGACTATTAAAAGAAGAAAAAAAAAAATCTATGAGTTTTTTATGCAACATGGAACACATGGAATGGATTACCCTGGTCTGGGTTGCTGCAGGGCATGAATGGTTCTGTGGATTTATTGGACCATGATGTCTCTAGTTCAGCAGCAATGCTGACTGTAAATCTATAAAATGGTCTTCTAAAGGGGAACATGCTTATTTTGGTACATTGAATTCTGGATGAACAATATTTCTAAATACAACAATTGGAAAAGGCTTTCTCAGCCAGGGGGGGAAAGAATGTAGCAAGCCACTGCTTGCTAATTTTTACATGTCCTTATGAAGCTGTAGCAGTCTGTTATGGTTTGACCTTAGAGGCAAGAAGGAACCTCTTGTCTCTTGCTCCAGCTGCCCTTTTGTGGGGGCAGCATATTTATGAAGGGAAAAATAAAACACTCATGAGTTGAGACAAAAGCAAAAGGCAAAGTTTAACAGAACAGCAAAGGCAACAGGAGAAAAACAACATTAACATGGGTAGGGGAATGTACAGACACCATTACAGTATCATAGATGAGAATGGGATTCCTGTATCCCTGACACAGTTAACCCTATTCCCACTGGAAGCAGGATATAGTCACACATCTTTATGATTAACTGCCTGTTTGGTTACACATACCTTATTTATTAAAAAAAAATATATGATCATGTCTGTATCTAATGTTTCTGTGGGTGGAAAGATGGAATGCTTCTTCTCATGACTGGGTAATGCTAAAGTATAAATGTTAGAAATGTAGATGACTCCTCTTGTCTTACTCAAGTGGCTACCATACTCTTTTGTATACTCTCCAGAGGCTGATATAGTGGCTAGCTGTTGTTTTGCATAGACAGAGACCGGGTCTCCTTTATCTGCTGTATCAGGAGTTAATTTGGTGCTTGCCTTTATGCATCCCCTTTGGAATTTGACTGATCATCACCATAGTGGAAAGTTTTGAGGAGTGATCAGTAAGGGGAAGAAATTATGAAGAAATGTGCTGCTCTCTTTCTCATTCATTTCCAGAATGTGGTTGGAGGTAGGCACATCTACTGACCTTCATCTGTGTAATGTGGGTGGGAAGGAGCAAAATTATTTTCTTTCTGTTCAGAAAAGCTGCAGCCTTCCAACTCACCAAATCATTCCAGCTCAGTCTAACCCTTAGTGTAAGGCAAGAAATGTTCATTTCCCTTAATCTTGAAACAAGTAGCAGTTAGAGTATAGGTTTGACTGAGCCCTCCAGCCTCCTGACATCCTCTTCAAGGCACTCAGGCCTGTGTTTTGGCACTAGGACAGAAGGATGCTGTTGCATTGGCAGGTGGTACTGCTGCTGGGAAAACAAACAAGATCCCACTGTGAATTGCAGATGTTTGCTTCCCCCACTTCCCCTGGGCATCCTACTTTGAACGTGTTGGGGCAGACCACAGTTTTCTTCCAATACTTTGTCAGACGCTTCAGGATCCTTGGGACAAAAACATACTGCTGACATGCAAGATGATGTGTTATTTATAAGTTTGCCTTTGTCCCATCAATCTAAGAAAACTTAGATACTGTGACAGAGATTTGCATGGTTTGCCAACACACTTGGCTGAAACTAAAAGTATCTGCTGGAGAGAACTGAAAACACAGCCTTGGGAAGGTCTTTTCCACTGGGTTCAATTAGTTGAATCCCATCAAATATTTTATTCTAACATTGTTACAAGAATCCAGTGTTTGAATTCTAAAAAAGCCTTTGATATTTGGGTTAGTTTCTGGCATTTTGCTTCTGCCCATGGTAAGCTGAACATATTATTTAGCTGTCTGGGAGCAGCCTGGGAGGAAAATTCCTACCTACAAGAGACAATTTCCCTTTCACAATTGCTTCACTCTCAAGGAGGGCTCTGCTGTGGGAGGCCACTGGCTTGCATGTCATGTATTATTCATCACCTGCTCTATTGCAGACCCTTGTTTTGATGTCTGAGAGTAGTCCCAGGTAAAACAAGAGGGTCTGAGAATTAGTGGGAGGAAGAGGCACCTGGATCCATCCTAAATGCACCAGCCCTTTCTGTATTTTCACTGCAAAGCACCAGCTGCCCATGTTTTGTCCAGGCTTTCCTAGGTGTGCTCTGCTTAAGTAAACTGAAAAAAAGCACCATGAATTGGTGCATGAATTAACAAAGTTTATTCAAAATGCTTCAGAGTTGCTGAGTGTGTGTTGTACTGTGAATTCTACATATGTCATTGCATTTGTCAGAGCAATTGCCAAATATTAGTAGCTCTGGCTATTGTTAGAAGGCCAAATACAAGGGAATGGGAGAATGGAGGAGTGGGATTTGTTCATTTCTTGATTCTCAGAGTTCTGGCTGTCACGGGAGATTGCAAAATACAAAGAAAAAGGAATGTTGTGTCCTTTTGCACTGAAAAGATTTTTATGGTACCCAAACCATTTTTGCATTCGTCCTCTTGCAGGCTTTATCAGGTTTGAAAAGATATTTCCTGGAAATTCTACTAAACCAATGTTTTTAACAGCACAGAGCTGATAGCAGCAATGTTTTAAAACAAGCAAAACTTGATGCCTGAGTCAAGTGGCCTTGCCACTGCCACAAGCACATGGCTTTGATAAAATAATGGATGCCATATGTTGTTTCTTAGAAATGTCATGCAGTTTGAGTAGGATAATAATTTTCTAATCCAAGAAGGCTCATGGGGAATAGAAAAGTCAACAAGAAGTTCCTTAAAAAAACTGAAACAGCTCCTTACCACTAAGCCATCCACTTATTTTGCATTTTATTGAAAAATACTTGCAAAAGACACTATCTGGTGACCAAACTATAACTTCCCAAGTCATGATTTTGCCCACATAAAATCTCTACTTATTTCTACATTTTCTGAGCCATTTCTGCAAAGTGTATGGATTAACATATTATATAGATTTTTACAACAGTGACTTGGCTTGCAATTGATTGATGTACAACTTCAACACAGAATTCAGCTGACAATAAGTACTTAGAATGTTTGGTTAAAAAATATGACCTCAGCAGAGAAGCCAAAATGCTCTGGTTTTTTCCTGAAGTGCTTTTCAGGTAAAAAGATTTTCTGAAAAGAAAAACATCTGTGGCATGAGCCTCTGTGGTTAAAGCCATTTTGAACTGACATTTTTGTCCATTCTTACCACCAGTGTGATCAGTGCTATATGAAAAATAGAAAAAAAGAAAGCTTGGATGCTGGACTAAATAAAGAAAGATTATAATTTTTTTTTCCTAAAATCTATAAAACTATTCTAATAGCTTTAGAATTAAATCAGTTTTTAAAGATATTTCTCCTTCCTCTCTCCTCCCACCCCCCCAAATAAACAACCCTCCTTTCCTTTCTCATTTTCAAAACGTTTCTTTTTTTGAACTCTGTTCAAACTGTATCGCTTCTCCATCCTACAGTTCATACTCACCTTAGAAAGTGGGGATCTCTCCTTTCCTTTTTACACATCCATGGGAGTTCTTTGTTGTAGACAGCAAGGTTTGAAAACACTCCAAACACAAAAGAAAGTGCATAACTTTGGATGTTTGAGAAACTTCTTGTTCAGATAAAGATGCCCCTGCTCTTTTAAAAGATGAAACAAAGAATTCCTAGAAGACTTCTTCAGTTGAACAGATAGTGATTTTGACTGAGGTTTCTATGAAATCAGAAGTTATGTTACAGGTAAATAAGATTATCCTTCAGGATGAGGAAGGCAGTGGAAGAATGTGATACCACCAGATAATGTAGGACTTTCTTTCATGACTCTTTTCTCTTAATCACTTTAGAGCATAAATTTCTGAAGACCTTATATGCTTGAGTGTGTGTTTCTGTGCTAATATTTATGATGAGATTAGGAATGTGTACCTCTGGAACTAATCACAGAAAACTGTAACTTACAGACAAGAAGAAAGATTTTTCAACTCATTTAGTAAAGATTAATATGCAATTTATGCTGAATTCCCTAATCTTGTAACTTGTACCAAAAAAAAATTCACATGGAAGGGAGTACAGAATGATTTGAATAAGTTGTGTTTAAATATAGCTCATTTTTTTAGAGTAGAGATAGCAGCAAATGTCATATTAAGGCCTTGGTTTGGCTTGGGTTTTGCACTTTATTTTGCCCATTATGTATATATATAGGAACATATGGGAGAGTTACTGCTTGGGGCAGATGGGTCATGTTCCTTTGGGACACTGCATGCAGACTGTACTCTTTCATATCATCTAAGACATGGATGTGTTTGAAAAGGTTTGTCTGCACTGGTGCATTTGCCTGAGTGATTCTGTTAAGTATGAGGTTATATCTTCATGCTGTCTGCAAAAGGGCCATTCTCATTTGATGGCCTTGATAACAAATGGCACATACATATGCATTTTTAATATCGACCTAGTGTGGAGGAGACATTTTGTTTTCAGTCCTCTCTACAAATGTGCTGCTGAAATGTATTTTGAAGACTATAGTTCTGAAGTAATTACTGTTTTCATGATAAAGACAAATCAGGTATGTTTACTGTTAGAAACATTGTGTACTTGTTTATTCCTAATGTGACAGGAAAATTTATAAATAGTTGGTAAGAAGTAAGTTATGACAGCAAACAAGAGTTTTGGGGTTTTTTTTAAAGATGCATTTCCTAATGTGGCAGAAAAATGGAAAAATATGTGGCTCTTTAGTTCACCAAACTGAAAAATCAGGAGGTCCATATGAGAATAAAACAACATTAATTATTTGAGAAGTAGACAATATCAGAGGAGTGCTGCACACAACTGACTCTACTAGAGAAAATTTTTAATAGCTTGTATTAAAATGGCCAGTGACACAGAGTTTAATAATTCTAATGTTTCAAGAAGCATCCCACTATGAGATATCTTTTTTTCCTCTAAGTAGTTAGCACCTTATATTCTGCCTGTATTAAAATGTGCTATCTCTCCTTCAAATTGTCCTACATGCCTGCTGATGCATTTGTTTCATCCTAATTCAGAATCCTGTAATTCATCTTAATGCTTGAATCACCAGCAGGTGAAATTTGCTTGACTTATGTCCCATTTGTGTGCTACCCAGGTGAGTTCCTTAGAAAGACCATGGCATCTGTTGCAAATGGCAGGGGAATCTAATGTTAAGCCTCTCAGATCATATATGGGTATTTGAATAAATATTTTCACTTCAATATGTTGAAAAGCCATAAATCCTCATATAAATTAGTGACAACTTTTGTATATTCCAGTTCCAGGGGAAAAAAATTACTCACATTTACATGGTTTGGGGGCATCACACTTGAAAGAAAAAGTCTGAAATAGTTGGGGCAAGACTGAATATTGCCTTTTACTGCTGAATGGTTACTGGTTAATAGTTTGCTGCTGCTTCTGCCTTGCTGGTTTGCTTGTGACAAGTTTCTGTTAGGACTTTTGTTAACTGGACTTTGGAAGACATTCAAGAATCAGTTTTTATGAGAGCACAGCTGTGAGCTTTGAATTCCACTAACAATGTACACATTTTAGAGACTATAAGCAAAACAGTAAGGACTGTTTTAGTCCATAGTAGGTCATAGGATAGCAGAGGTAGGAATGGATTGTGGCATGTCTCCAGCTCAGCTTGAATGCAGAATGTTAGATATGGTCAAAAATACTGAAGGGAAAAATCCTGGTGCTAAATCATTTGTAGGTTCAGGATCTTCATCTAGAGATTGGTTTACTATTTAAGAAAGGAGTTTTTCTATACTCTGAATTCCAGTATTTGAGCAATTAATCATGTTTTCTACGTATTGATGTTTCCATTAAATAAGTATAAATGGCATTTCCTAATTATGGAAGTCCCATCATGTGGTCTCTTTGTCTGGAAATGTTTAAAGAAATCTAATTAGTAGCATTTAATGACCTTATATTTTTCTAAAGTTGGAAAAGTTGTACGGCAACTAAAAATGTCCATGTATATGACAGTTATTAGATAAGACTTTGAAGATGTTCTGCAGCCTTTATTTGTAAAGATGATTTAACTTTGGTTAGTTTTAGAGACATACGCTGGTTACATTTAAATAGACTCTAAAGCCAAATATTTTCAGTTACTTAATGATATATAACTATGTTAATTAAAATTCCATTTCTGTCCATAGAAGCAATCTATAATATCTGAGTTCAAATTATATCAGAAATAGTATTTTATAACACATATAACCATTTGAAGACACTATCTTTTTGCCTGATTCCTTCTCATTACACATTAATTTCATCAGTAAAGTGAGCAGTTGGGCATGAACTAACTTAGATAAAATAATAACTAATAAGAACTCCAGTTGAAACTCACAAGCCATTGAACCATAATTGCTTTAGAGCTTGGAAATTTCTACTAGATTACATCTTAAAGAAAAATTTCCCCCAAAAATAGGACCCCAAAATATAAAAATATTTTAGTGTTCATGAAACCTGCTGGATTGACAGTTCTGACAAATGAAATCTTGCTTTTGTCATAGGGAAAATAGTTAGCACAAGCAAAACAATGATATAAAATTAGACATATCGTCTGCTCATGTGCTTCAAACCTCACCTTGAGGAGGAAGAAATAGCTATATTTACATACCATTATGTCCACATCATACAGTAAATAAAGGATCTAATTTTGATGGGAATTTTCATAAGAAAGAGAGTGCACTAACTAGGAATGAGTGAGCAATGATTTTATGTTTCAGCAGCTGAAAGAAGACAAATGATTGGATGTCATAGAAATAAACCAGAAGAATTAAAATATTCTTTCTTTCAAAACTGGTGAAAAATGACAGAAAGGATCCACACTCCTAAGGCCTGTCAGTTCTGCAGTAGTTTTATGATTAACCAATTCAGCTATTGAGAGACATGCACTCAGATTTTCATCTGCAGAACTTAGTGAGGCCACATATCCAGAAAAGTATTTAATTTCCTCCCATGGCTCAGGGAGTAAGGAGGCTGTAATTCAAATATCCATGATGTTCCAGTATTTTGCCCTTGAGTACCACAGCTTGTAACTCACAGGAATAGTCCACACAAGGAGAAAGATAGCAGTACACCTCAGCATCATGGCACTGGCAATGTTGATCACTAGGAGGAGACAACAACTTTAGAAGAATTCTCTGCAGCTAGAGACTCGAGTTCAGGCTTGGGGAGACTGATCTATCTACAGCCACTGGTGAAATAGATCGTTCTATGATGACAGTATTTGTGAATGCAGCCCTTCATTTTCCCAGCTTTTAGCTCAAGAGAGTTAAAATAAAATGTTTCTGAATTATTGAATCAGTTTATCAGAGAAGTGCTGGAGCTTCACCATTTTTATATTGGCTGTTTCTGCTAGATGCAATGTAAGATTTTGGCACCTGTGAGAATTATCCTTTCTTTCTCCAAATAATTTTTTGGAAAATATTACTTCATCTCTGCCATTAATGTATTGCAGTCTAAATTTGTGAAGAAGAAAGTATGAGAAATATTTTGAATCATATATCTCCTGCTTCTATTGTTTGAGATTTGTAGGCCCAGGATGCAACCACAGCAGCCTCTAATTTTACTTGTCAAAAGCAGAGATGCCTTGAGTATGTGCACACAAGCACTGTAAAAATAGGATAAATTCATCTGAATGGTATCACATGCCTCTACTTTGATCATCTGCCTCAAATACTAGAAGTTAAAAATTAACAGTGTGAGTTCTTCAAGCCTGAGTTTACTCCAGGAGTATAAGCAAGTGTTAGAAATTGATTCAGTGCAACAGAAAAAAAAATCTATAAATTTGCAGAAGGTTATATCCAGCATCACCTTCTATGTAGAAATGCACCATTTCATTGTAAAGGAGAGTTTAAAGCATCACACTAATTTTTTTTAGTATTACTATATAGCATCTATACTGTTTAATGACAGAACATGAATGAATAGAGCATTTAAATAACTACTTATCAATATTTTCAGTATATTTTAAATGTAATTCTTGGCACTTAGGAACTATTCGAGGGTTTTAACACAAAGAATACACTGTCTCTGGGTAAAATCTTTGATGAATAACTATTACAGGATTCACAGGTGAACTTGATTTAGAGTTCAGGAGACTGACATTTTTCAGAGTCTAGACACTGACCTGCAGAGCTGTACTTTGCTCTCAGTTCTACCTTGCCTCTCTCTACAGACTCTGAAAAGTGAATTTCTGGCGGTGAGCTTCCAAAAAAGAGAGATTTCTACATCTGAATTTGGCCAGAGTTGCTACTGTCTTTCCCAATGACACTCCATCTGTTCTGCCTCCTTTTCTCATGGGGATTGATTTTCAGTCTATAGAGAAAATCTACAATTAGCTTTGAGTGAAAAAGCAATTTATTCCTATTTAAAAGAGGTGATCATAAAATCAGTCTGTAAGCAGATTTAGTAGTTTCCAATATCATCACTTGTCCAGTTCCCCTTCTGTAGGCTCTTTTTCTAGCCTAAGATGGTAGAATATTGTAAGAGTTGTCCTCATGCAAATTGTCAAGACTGGCTAGAAATTATTTAGAGGTACTTGGCTAGCTTTGCACTGAGATGAATGAGCAGGAATGGCTTTTATCCAAGGATGATAGCTTTCTGCAGGCAGGTAAGATGTAGTATCAAACACCAGAAAGATTTTTAACTTCTTACAGTGCTCCAGCTATATCCTCAAAAAAACGCCTGCTGCTCACTTTTCAAGTCTTTTCACATTGCCAAAATGTTGTCAAGAGAATTTAGGATTTGTGTGGGGGCAGATACACACAGCTGTGCATGAGCTTTACTCATGGTTTGACCCAGCTCAAGAGCAGGATCTGTGCAGCCTGTCCACAGGGAGCTCAGGTTAAGTGCTTGGCATCATGCCCTCTGCCTTGAGAGTTTTTGAGTTTCTTTCTTGGCACAGAAACTCACAGAACCAACTGTCACCAGATGACAACAATGTAGACACAATCTTGTGCTGTCCCCCAGTGTAGTAGGAATCTGAGATTTCTTGGTTGCCTCGTAGTTGGGTATGGAAAGCCTGTAAATGGATGGTTTGTTATAGTTTGGCTGTCTAATCTAAACAGCCTTCTACTTAAGATTTCTATAAAAGAAAGGAAATATTTTGATGAGAATGAATGCCTGGGTTGTTCATCATTTAAATATAAAACTATGTTCACATAAATAAATGAGAAAAGCTGAGAAGACAGGAAGATGTGTGTGGTATCACTGCTCCCCATGTAAAGCCTTGTTGTTCCATTCCTACTTCCTTCTCTCATATACAATTTACTGAAGCTGGTGACAGATTTTAAAATTTCAAAATTTTCCAATTCTATATTTAAGGGAGGGTTAAATAGCACTGTAAAAGCACACACCAAAGATGGGAAGAGTCCTCTCCTAGAAGATGTGAGGTAAAACATTGGACCTGACTTACAGAAAAATTGTGGAATTCCTCTCTTTCCAGGAAGGACTGGACAGATTTCTGGTGGAGGACTTTGACAGTGTGTCACCACAGCTATTAAAGGTGCCATGTGCTGTCATTTGGGAGGTGATAGGTGTTACACGATTAACAGAGCTTCAAAGTGACTAAGGCATTGTGGTAATGGATATAGATCCCAGCTGCAGTAAAGATTAAATGGAAGATAAATGAGCTTCTATTATGCTTAGCCCATTTTCCAGGAAGCACACTCCACTCAAATTTGACACCTGCTTTGATGAAGGAAGTTTGTTTCTTTTTCACAATATGCTGGTACGTACCATATGTCTGTCCCAGAATCCCTGGGAGAAGATACAGTGCCTCCAGGTGATTTGGACCTGGCATCTCCAAAGGGAAATAACTTTGCTGTTTCTAAAGAGTTGATAACAAAGTAACCTCTTCTACAAAAATAATTTTCTGGGCACATACAAATAGCTAAACACAATGTTAACATTTAGTAACTTGCAGGAAAAAGCCCTCTATTACGTAGGAGCAAAGCTAACATGTTAATTTCCTACACACGGTTGAACAAACAATCAAAGTAGTCCCTTAGTGAGAGGCTGATAAACTAAATGAATAAAAGATGTTTTTGGAACAAGGATGCTGCTTGTGACGTTCTTTACTTGTTTAACACTTCTGTGCCATCTTTAAATTCAGTTTTCTGAGTAATGTACTGTCTTTTCAAGGGTACAAATCAGCAAATCAGGCTTTGTTTTTCCCATTTCAACTTTTGCATAATTCAAACATTATCCTGAGACTTTCACCTTCCTGAAAAGATGCCTAGTTTCAAAGGAAACCAAAACATTTCTAGGCATATTCCAGAATTACTGTCTGCTCAAAAGCACAAGCTGAATCCCACCAGGCTGATAAAAAAGGAGGCATCTCTTGTCTGCTACACAAATGGAAATTTCAGCTCACAAAGCTATTATGCATAACTTACATGGATGTTCCACAAAGCCTACTTGGGAATAACACAGAGGAAAAATTAATTGCATGCTTTTTAATATTCATTAAACCTTTTTTTCCCCTTTGAGCATGTGTTGAACTTCAACAGTAGATTCCTAAAAACTCCATAAAAACAAGAGCAACTGTCATTTGAGGATCATGTATCATTGAACTGTAAAGGAATACTGTCTCCAGGAGACCTCATCTCCTGCCTTTGGGTGTATGGGTGGCAGGGAGGATGAGTCAGCTGCAGCCAATTCACAGTCTGCAAACACCCCAGTGTGTGGGAAAGGAGAGCACTAAAAAGAGAGTACTAAAGATATCTTGAAAAATTTTTTTCAGAACCTCAGGTGATTTAATCCAGTGACCTAAACTAAAAATCATAGAATAGCTTGGGATGGAAGGGACCTTAAAGATCATTTACTTCCAAACTGGCTGCCATGGGTAGGGACACCTCCCACTAGACCAGGTTGCTCAGTGCCTCATCCAGCCTGGCCTTAAACACCTCCAGGGAGGGAGCATCCACATCCGCCGTTTCCCAAGTGTTAAAGTGTTTCTCAACCCTCCCTTATATCTATCCTGAATCTACCCTCTTTCAATTTACATCCATTATTCCTAGTCCTGCCATCACATATCCTATTAAAATGTCCTACCCCTGCCTTTCTATAGGACTCCTTCAGGTATTCATAGGCTAATATGAGGTCTCCCCGGAGCCTTCTCTTCACCAGGCTGAGCAACCCCGACTCCTTCAGCCTGTCCTCATAAGGGAGTTGCTCTAGCAAATATTGGTCCTTCTTGATTTAGACAAGATACGGATTTTTTTTAGAATTACAAAACAGCCCACTGAGACATAGGACTTAATGCTCATCTATGGCAGTTAAAGGAGAGATTATTTTTTGTCCCTATTATTTGGGCAAACAGGAAATATATACCTCATAACCTCTACATTCAGTGTGCAAACAAAATACTGGAAAACACTATACCAGATTTTTGTAGTTTTATTCATCTGATTGGTTCCATTACTTTCAGTTCCTGAAACACACACGTGGGAGGAAGAGATATCAAAAAGTGGGAAGAGTGTTTGAAAAACTTTTAACAAGATACGAAAGGCATATTGCTGCAAGGCTCGCTGTAAGGTTGTACTTCATGTTCAATTTCTGGGTCTTCTAAAAGTTTCCTGGATAAACTTATGCACGTCACTTAAATCTTTCTGTGATTTAGTTCCCAATCTGCAATGTGAAGATAATAGTGTTTTCTTCCTCCCAAAATTTCTCTGCCTGAATGCAATGGATACTCTGTCTGGTGTCTGGCTAATAGTTGGAAAATTTATATGCAGAAATGCTGAGAAGAGCAGGAAGAAAAGGGAAGTTAGATTTAGAATCACAAAGGTATCAAAAAGTTTGCTTTGTGAACACATCAAAATGCTTTAATTCTTGAATCAGGATTAAAGATGGAATATTTTTATAGATTAACTAAGAACATGTTGAATCATTTCAGCATTATGATGCATTACGGAACTACATTATTTCAAGGATTTCAAAGTTTGGGTGCTCCCTCCCTTTCAAGGACAGATTGGGCATCCCAGGATGCTCTGGTAGTGCTGTGACTTCCAGAAGGCACAATCTGTCTTACTCACCCAGTAGAGAAACAATTTTGCATCGTAGGATTTGCCCTCCATGTACAGAGCCTGTTCCATAGGGTAGAGCAGAGAGAACCTGAATTACAGCTCTCACCGTGCAATGAGAGTGCCAGAGGGCACCATATAGACAAAGGGAGCACAGGAGAAAGTGATAAAAGACAGTATCTGGCAGCTCCTCCAGTGAACAGTGTTCTGCCCTGAGCACTGTCTGAATAAGGAAGGCTGTTAAAAAAACTTGCAACTGTGTATTTAACAAAGACTATAACATAATGGTTGTTCTCAAGGTTTCCAAATTAAGGTTGTATGTAATTAACTTGTGGCATTCCCTGACTTTAAAGAAAAAGTATTTCCTTCTTCCAAGGAACCTTTATTTTCCATGTCCATTATTTCTGCCTTTCAAGGAGAAATAAAAGCACATCATAAGGCTTTCTTTTTTTAATCCTTCTCTTGGAAAAACTAATTTATTTCTACAGACTCCATTAAGGGATTCCTCCTTTGAGAACCATATTCCTTGAATTGTTCTTTAACTTCTTAGTAAATTACAAAAATATAATCACTTTCACACTATTACCTGAAATTATTTACAAATATTTAATTAATCCACAATCCTTATCTGCTGAAAATGGTAGCACTCTTTTCCTTGATCCCATTGAGATCATATAGGTATTACTGTTATCTTATAGGATGCTTATGTTTGCAATTTTTTTCCTGTAATTTTAAGGTTAAATTAGCTGATTAAAATGTAAAATTAGCCTAGGTTGTCCTGGGTGAGAGAACAGTAGAACAGGAACAGGAGTTAAGAGAGGTTGTGGAGTCTGCTTCTCTAGGACATTCAAAACCTGCCTGCCTTCCTTCCTGTGTGACCAGGTCTAGGTGTTCCTGCTCCAGTAGGGGTTTGGACTAGATTATCTCTTGAAGTCCCTTTCAGTCCCTGACATTCTGTGATTCTGTGTGACTTGAAGCCACAAGGTATATGTATACTAAGAAATACCACAAGATATGTGAAATAATGATGAGGACACAAAATACTACACAGAATATATGTATCTGCATGAAATTTGTATTTTCTACACCTTGGCTTGTGGTAGAAATTCTTAACTTTAGGGCAGTGGTTAATCTTTGCAATTTTGTATGAAACCTTCCCATTTAATGGAAACCTGATATGAATGGGGGCTTAATCTGCTTTGGAAATTAAAAACTATTAATAGCCATAATTGTGAACATTGTTCTGCAATCTGACACATTAGTTTGTAAAGTTTCAGTAAGATCCCATTTTCTTCCTTTCCTGACCAATGTACTATCGAAAAAAAATTTGAATGAAAAGAAAAATGAGGAGATTTTGATGGCATTCTTCATTTCAATCATGTGCAGCTTAATTCTTCAGATGGCCTTGAACTGCTTGGGCTTAATTTGCTGAAAAAAAAAGTTGCCTGTACTATTTTTCTGAGCCAAGCCTTTCTAAACAGAAAGTGAAGGCTTAGTGATTTATTTAGCTTCTTAGAAGTTGCCAGCAGCAATGCATCTAATGAATTCCACACTACAGCAAATGTGCACAACCACTTCCCTGCTGGGGCATAGGTAGGAGATCCTTTCCTCCTTTATCTCTACTAGCTAATCTTGGCTGGTAATAGAAGTGACTTTCACTTCCAATTGGGAACAGATGCAAAGAACTGAGAAATAAGCATGACTGGTTGATGCTTATTAAAAGTGTGCCAGACTTTCAGAGGCCTGCTTAAATTTGATCTTGATATGCTTCAGCTAAGTACTGAAAGTTCAGTGCCCTCAATTCAAAACAATAAGCAATATCATTGCTCAATAACATTGAGATTACAAGAGAATTTGTTTATGTGATTTTTTAGCTGGATATAAAATACTAGAAAGTTCAAAAACATTTTCAGTTCTAACAGGCTTACAAAAATACAAGGAACCATATTTATCTACATCAGACTCCCTGCAGAGGAAAAAAAAATTGGAGTCTTCTATGGTAAGCACCTATATTTCTTGTTTCCAGTAATGCTGGAAGTAATGAATTGCAACCATTCCCATAATTACTTATTTCTGGACATGACCAGAGCCATCAAACATGGGAATAATGAGAAAATCCCTTTTAAACTAGTTTCAAAATAAGCTATGCAGATGTCTTAATGCTTAAGCTGCACTAGTCCAACAACTGTGCTCAGAAGTCCTGCCTCAGACACACTTTCAGGTCTTAATTGCTTGCAAGCTTCTTCCTTGACCCTAGAAGGTAACTTCATGTTTTCCTATACTAGTAGATTCACTTTTCTTCCTTTGAAAGCATACAGGTCCTCTATCACAATCTATCACTTTATTGTAGAAAAGATGTGAGTGAGCCACTTATACTTGCCCCATTCTTAGCAGCAGAAAATGCTGACAACTTTTTTTTGTTCATCTTTTTTCCCAATTGCTAGGAAAAAACATTAAAGAAACAAACCAGCCAAGCTAATGGCGCATTTCACCTTGCCTCTGAACCACAGATATAGTTTACTTGGACCTTGCTAGTGTCCTAGATGTGTGATATTTTCTGGGTGCCAGGAGGAAACTACTTGTTCCAACTCTTTCAATATTTTTGAAAAAATCTGTGACAAACTGCTGCACTTGCATCTCTGTTTCCCATTCTATCAGAGCAGAGCATAGGGACCAAAGAACAGCCCAGGTTGAAAGGAATCTTCAAATATAATCTCTTACAACCTTTTGTAGGAAGAGGGCCTATATGATATAATTTAGAACCCTGTCCAATTGCATCTCTAATACCTCCAGGGATGGAGACTCAATGACATACTTGGAGAGGTCATTGCATTCAAGGATTGGCCTCAAAATCTGTAAAAAATTGTTCTTCTTAGGTCAAAATGAAACTTTTCTCAGTGAAATTTGTACTCCTTATCTATGTGTCTCTTTGTGAATATAGGGTCTCTATCCTCCTTATAGATGCCCTCTAATACTGTGAAAAGGTGCTCCCTGAGTCTTCTCTTCAGGGAGGAAAAGCTTAACTTCCATTCTTACTCATTGGGCAAGTTCTCCAAACTTCTGGTCATCAGATTCACTAGGCCTGAAGAATAGTAAAATGTGATCAGGTCAAATTAGAAGTTTCAAAAAATATATACTTAAGTACAGAGAAGACCTATAATTCATTGTAGTTATATTAAATATAATGTATATGCATTAAAAGGGTTCCCTAATTTTTCCCCTTATGTTTTAATTCTCTATAAATTGTCAGCATGTAGACCATAGCCAGATCAAAGAAGAAAAGACAAAGCACACAGCAAACATTTCACCAAGTACCATGATGACTAGGTGAAAAAATAATTCACTGAATAGGTGGCATTTTTTATAGGTGGAACTGCTGTCATTACTCCCTTATAGGCCATCCAGGTCTCTCACCTTGATGTGGAGATGTTACAGATCAACAAGAGTGAGGAAAAGAAGGAACTATTTGCAGTTCTTCTCAAGCAGCTTCACAAATACCTTGTGACTGAATTTCTGCTGGTATGTTTAATTCATTTTCTTCTGAAAACAAAAGCATCACTGCAGCTAGTGTAATCCCATTATCCTGGGAGGTTTCTGAGACTGGAGCTGTCAGAAATATGTTTCAAGTGTGTTTCAGCTTGAGAAGCAGCTGGAACACATGAGGAAATACATCTGAACTTTTGGTTTGGAAAGTGCCGCACTAAAATTGAGTGAGCAATCCATAGCAGAGTTTAGTGAATACTACATCCAAGACAACATATCAGGAGCTAAGTACATATGGCAGTCCCAAGAACAAGTCAGAGACACAGATGCTCTGTGAAAGGAGGATGTATTCTGTCACTTGGCAGCTGGGAATTGTGGTTCTTCACCAAATGAAGAGGCACGAGGAAGAAATATAAGAAACATCATGTGATGCTACCTCTTATGCACTCTTTCTGCAAAAGCTCCACCAAAATACTCCCATGTACACAAACCTAATAGATTCCAAGGCTAACAAACTAAATGTGAATGTAAGAGACTAAATATGTAGCCTAATTCTCCAAAGACACCCACGAGCTCAGTTGGATGTCTGGATTTATTTACCCCCCAATCCATCTGCTTCTGGGTAGTCAGCATTTTACAGTGCAGAAAGACCTAGTGATATGTATGTTCTGCACAGCTCTCTGTTGGCAAACATTAATTCAGGAAACACCACAATTATTTGATGCAGTAATAAGCAAGGGAAATAGAGACAGAATGAACCTGTGATCAATCTAGTCATGAACTGGATGCTGGCCATTGGAGTTAATCATAGAGTGAGGAAGGAAGAGATAATGCCTTGAATTTAAACGGTAAGAGATGAGGAAGAATGTTATTAAATTGTGTTGAATTAATTCATAAAGCTCATTGATGTGAAATATTATCTGTCTAGAAATTATAAGGTAATCAGTCCCAAAACTTCGCAGCAAAAGCTAACAGTAGATGATTTCCATGGGGGACTAAGCTTGTAGTTCTGTGCTTTCTGTGCATTATGGAATGTTTTGTGCTTTGCTTTCAAGAAACCAAAGAATATAAGCTGAGGACACCAGGTTGTGTGACCATCACAGTATTCTAAACTGTCAGTTAAGGAAGAATTCTGTATATTTCCTTAGTTATTAGTCATGTTATAAGTATGAAATGTTTCATGTTTGCATGAAACAGTGATTCACTGTTGCTGAATGAGGTGCTAGCTTTTCAGGTGTTGGCTATGAAAGGTGGTCTTGTTAGAAGTATTCTTAAACTTATTTTGAAGAATAGCTTGAGGCTTTTAAACACAAGCACTTAGGACTAGCATGTATACTACTTTACAAACAACCAGGCTGCTTTAAACCTGTTGCAGGCTTAGACTGAGATGAAAGCTTTGCAGATCATCAGGTGGAAGGCACTGATATCTCAGCTAATAAGCATGTTTCTGTTAGTCACATAATTAGAATGAACAAGACTGCACAAACCACTGGATTAACCAGATTGATCCCTCAATCATGGAGTAGTTTGTGTGAGTAATTTTTTGAAAAATCAAGAAACTTTGCATGATCCCAGCGATTCTTTCTTGTGCCAATAGACCTTATCCAATTAAAAATAAAGAAATTAGTTATTGCATCCTTGATGAAGCAAAAGGAAGCAGTGTGTTATCTAACAAAATTAAGATCTCCAAAAATAAGACCACTAGGTTTAATATGTCTCTGGGTAGATGACACATTTTTTTACAGAAAGTTTTGAATGATATTTCATGTGTGTATCTGTGTGATGGTGTATGCTTTTTAAACATGCCTCTGCTAAAGACCACTGTATTGCAGAAACAAAAGAATCCTCTGTGTGGTGGTGTGGTTAATGACAGTCTCTGTGTGGTTTCCTGAGGTTTAGTGTCCTCTTCATTAATGTTCTTCTTGTTAATACTTTTATCTGTATACACTTTCTCAGGTATTGTCTTCCCATAGATTTCCTTGCAGGTATTCAGTAGCTGAAGCATTTTTTAGTTGAAATAAGTGATAGGGCCTGATGCGTGTAAATTCTGAGTCAGGTTACCAGCCCTTAAGTTCTTTGTTACACATGCCTCATTCATCGCAGACTGAGCTAGGATCTCACAGTAAATCTTTACCTTCCATGAAAAAAAAACCTAATTCAAGAAAAACACATAGTGTATTGGTGTTCTAGAAACTGCACTTGTTAATCAGCAATAGATTTGTCATTAATATTGTGTTATAGCCTGTTTTTAACTGAACTAGTGCTCAACGAAGGTGTTCAGGGTTTGGCTGGGGTATGGTAAATTTTCTTCATAATAGGTAGTATGGGACCATGCTTTGCATTTGTGATGAAAAACATTGTTAATACAGGGATGTATCAATACCAGGATTATCGATACCTGAAGGGAATCTGCAGAAAGGCTGGAGTAGGACTTTTTAATAGGGTATAAGGATGGTAGGACTAGGAGTAAGGGATGCAAATTGGAAGAGGGTAGATTTAGGCTGGATATAAGAAAGAAGTTCTTTACTGTGAGGGTGGTGAGACACTGGAACAGGTTGCCGAGAGAGGCTGTGGATGCTCCATCTCTGGAAGGGTTTAAGGCCAGGCTGGATGAGGCATTGAGCAACCTGGTCTAGTGGGAGGTGTCCCTGCCCATGCCAGAGGGTTTGGAACTTGATGATGTTTAAGGTCCCTTTCAACCCAAACCATTCTATGATTCTATATTTTGGTTCTTTAAGAGAAGTGCTGGAAGTCAAGGACTTTTCTGCTCCTCACACCATTCTGCTATTATCTTGTCAGTGTATGGTGTTAAAGACACAGCTGCAACACATGACCCAGCTGCCCAAAGGGATATTCCACACCATGTGACATCATGTTCAGCATATAAAGCTGAAGGAAGAAGAAGGAAGGGACAGGATGATAGGAGGAAAATTTGGTGTTACAGTGCTTTGTCTTTCCAGATAACAGCTATGCTTGATGGAGCCCTGATTTCATAGAGATGGCATCTGCCCTCCAATGGAAAGCAGTGAATTAATTCCTTGATTTGCTTTGCTTGCATGCACATCTTTTGCTTTAATTTTTAAATATCTTTATCTCAGTCCATGAGTTTTCTCATTTTTACTCTTTTGGTTCTCTCCCACATCCCACCTGGAGGGAGTGAGAAAGTGGTTGTGTGGTGCTTATTTACCAGCTGCAGTTAAACTGTGACAGAGGGTAAGGAGGTAGGAAATGCTTATATTTTAAAGACTGTAGATCTCCTAACACTGGAAGACAGATCTTTTAACCAACGAAAATGCAATTTACTATATCCTTGTGACACCACTGATGTATGGCATTGCACAGATGTAACTTGACAGATTAAGAAGAAAGAAGTTCTGTTTCTCCAATCTCTTTCTCTCGTTAATTCTTATTGTTTCCATTTTATGATTCTTCTCAAGCTGGATTTCCTCTGCTTTGATCATGACTCTTTGAGTCATGATCCACAAGTGGGGATCCTACTATGCTCGATCATGTCTAGAAAAGGTTTTGATTCTATTTAGGATTTCATTCTTGAATTTAAATACGAAGATCATGATGTCCTTTCTCTACAGAAATTAACAGGACTGCTGTGACACAAAGCCAGTATAATGAAAGAAAAAGGAGATCTTTATTTTTATCCTCTATTTTTAGAAAAAAACAACCTTCAAAAAGGTTAAGCATAGCTCCACCTTGATAAAGAATTCTCAGAAGATAAGTCAGTGGTTACAAACTGCAAAAAACATTTACTCTAAAACTAGGAAGAATATTCAGATTTCAGGGAATAAACAAATGTCTGTTACTAAGTTTACTTAGGTATAACTGGCTTATTTATTAGACCATGATGATGAAGACCAAAAGTGAAGTATTCCTTAAAAGTATTTATTGTTTCCTATAAAACCCTCTGATCCTTTGTACTCAAATTATTCATGTTCCAGTTTTAGATATTTCAACCCAGACTCTGATCTTAGTCACGCTGCTGTAAAGAGGATGTAACTAGACTGTCCTTCCCCTGTGTAACATCTGTGTTATTGCAATCGGACTTCTTCACAAAGATTAAATTCAGAAAAGTGCCAAAGATGAGTGTGATTTCAGCAATGAGGAATTTCCCTTTGCTGGCAACTTTGGCTCTTGAACGGTTGGGCATCGTGTAAACAGGGACACTGTTGAGTAACAGGAATGATTTGACTTTGGGACATCTCCCCAAGCAGCTTGACACATCTCCCCAGCAAACTGTGACACCAAACAGGAGCCTCCTTCAGATATTATCTGTGATGTGATTAAATGTCTGATGGTTTCTTTTGATCTCTGCACTTGTGGACTTAATCCTACCTTGTGTGGCCAAAGAATTACCACTGATGGCTCTCTAATAGAATAGTCTAAATTTCTGGTTCAAGTTTATTGGCTTATAATGAATGGATTTGCTTCCTTTCATGAGGATTTAGAGGATTTTCCTATTGCTTTATTCCCTGCTATTGCATTTCTCTTAGCTAGAGGGATATTTTTTTGCTGTTTAAATGGCACACATTGATTTAACAGCATAAGTATCATTATTACGCTTTTGCATGCCAACAGCTCATACAATGGGCTTCTCAGACTTTTGTCCCCATTTTTGCATTAGCTGGGCTTCTTCTGTGTGACCTTGGTAGAAAGGAGTAAACTGCTGCCAAGAGCAGGTTATAGCAATTGCCATGAAGTACTGTGGTAGCACAGAAAGGTTACCCAAGCTTTATACTTTAAAAGGATGTGCTTTTATTTTGTACTTCTCTTTTAGTGGGAAGTAATGCAATTAGCTTAGTGACATTATTTCTCCTGTGGTAAAAATTTGTATCCATTTAACCTGAATTACATTACTCCTCTTAAATTTTAAACATAAACAAATAAGACCACTATCTTAGTTGTCACTGGGAAGGACAACTTGCAGTTCTGCACCTCAGGACTGACTACACAAAAAGGATTGAAACATTAAAGCTGCTGGCAGTGTTTGTGATACCTAAATTAGGTACTGCTGCCTATGCTGCATAGTGAGAACTACACAGCTCTCCTTGCCAGCATGATCTCTGGCACCATTTTATGCTGAGCTGCCTTTGATAGGAATCATTACCTGGGGAATTTATATGGGAGAAGCTGACATGGGCTGTCTTCTGTGTGGGTCAGGCTGGGAGCTGGAAGAGAGCTGAGCTACAGCTATTCAGCAGTATCAGGACTGAGGCACATGTGGCCTACTGTGGAAGGAAAAGGTTAAGTGTCTGGAGAAAATTCACATCAAGGGCACATGTCAAAGGCTTATACGTGGAATTTGGATGCCTAAATACTGAAAGACTCCTTTTGTTAATGCAGCCATAGACTTCCACAGCCTGAGCGGCATATCAAGAGCTATAAAGAGAAAAATGAAATATCCTCTTCCATGCTGATCCAGGATATGACATC
The DNA here is from genome assembly GCA_013400935.1 of Turnix velox. Classification (NCBI taxonomy): domain Eukaryota; kingdom Metazoa; phylum Chordata; class Aves; order Charadriiformes; family Turnicidae; genus Turnix; species Turnix velox. The sequence goes on from VZTY01011099.1 coordinate 28,431, forward strand.
CTACCCATACACTGAAACTGCCCCTCTTGGTTCCTAAGTCTCTGCCATTTGATTGATCCCTCTCTAAAAAATTACACCAGCAAAAAAACTGGTATAGCACAGAGCAGGACCTAGCCCTTTCTTGCTGGAAAAATAAAAAGAAGATGGACCTCTTAGCAAAGAGACAATTAGATGACATTACTATGCTGGTTTTCACTGGCTCAGGATAATTCTGTCATTCTAGTAGAGTGTCTGGGGGAAAAGTAGCATGACTTGGGAGTGGCAGAATGTGAGTGATGTGCCACAGTCGCAGAGCAGGTCTAGAGGTGAAACTCCCAGGTGTTATGAGTGTTAACATCTCTTAAGTAGGGAGATATATTTAGATTGTTTGTGCGTAGATATTTTATAGTAGGAGTTTATGTTACTGTCTCTTCTTATTCTAGTAATGACTGTCACAGTCCCGGTGAAATATCAGTTAGAAAATTTCCTTTCATAGTGTCACTGCAGGCTAAAATAAAATCCTTTTCCCAAACAGAGACTTTTTACAGCAGAATAGGTACAATGGTCTATTCAACTGAATTCTATTGACTCTGTAGATTCAAGTATTAATGTTCCTTTTTTTATTATCTCCTCCTTTTCATTTCAATATTGTTCTGCTTTTCCTTTTTCGTACTGAGCATATCCTATTTTGTTCCACTGAAATAATTTTAGTAAGAAATTCTTCATCAGAATAATGCTGTCTATTCAGTCATCACAGCCCCAGTTTTGTTCTTTGAGCTTTGGCTAGCTCATATACACACTCCTACACTTCCAGTGATTACTTCCAGTGCCAGCTGGGATACCTATTGGTGAATTCAGAGCTGATTAACTGAACAAGACAGTGGCTGCTCTAACTAACCTACTCCACGTTTCAAGAGATTTCATCTTTTTTCATTAAGGACACAAGAAGTGGAAGGACAGATTTTCTTTGGCCAAATTGCTCCATCCTTCTCCCCATAGGGAAAAGAAATATAAGTCAATTTGGTGAACAAAGAGTGATCATTACTGGACATCTGCAGCTAATAACTAGGACACAACAGAAATCTGAGGACTGGATGACTAACAGTTCATTGTAGGTTTTATTAGCATGTACAAAGCTCCTTCCCAGCAGACTGTGGGAAAATATTTCCTTTAGCTGGTTGTGGTGGAAATTGTTATTTTTCTACATGATGAACTAATGTGTTAAATAATTACTATAACCATGAAGGTACTCTGCTTAAATTCCAGATTAAAAAACCAATGTATTTTTGCTTCACAGAAGGATTTATATCAAGTAATTCACAAGGTGGAACTGTGACTGTCCTCTGTGGGAATGCATAAGATGAAATGTTTCCATGAGTTTCCCCCACCATTGCACCCTCTCTATAGGAATAAGTAAACAATTGTAGTCCTTATTTCCTAGCACAATGCTGACCAACAAGCTCTGGAGAACCTTGGGCAGCAGCACAAGTGGTTATCACCTTTTGCTGGGTATTTCTATTCTCACAGCTAAGTCAGGAGAAGGGAACATTTGTTCACACCAGAGGTGTCCTGGGAAGGAAAGCACAAGCACCTTGCTGTAGATCCAGGGTCCTATTTGGGTGGCTTGGACAGATACAAGCAGCATCATGAAGATCAGCTTCACATTCACAAGCTCTTCCTGAGCTCTTGTTATGGGTGCATACACCTGAGACTTCAGGGTAGCAACCAGCTTCATGGCTAGAGGGAAAGTAAAACAAGACTTGGCATTTTATGGTGGAATTACAGCCCTGAAACTCATCAAGTCCATTTACTTTAAGATGTTGCTAAGTTTCAGTTAAATAGTAACAAAGGTGCTGCAAAGTTTCATGATGATAGTAGTGATAAAAATAGATACTGATGTCACAGGAAGCTCTTAGCCCTGTTGAATTTTAGTGTAGCTTTTTAGTGGGAAAGAATTATCAGAAGCAATATAAAATAAAAGCTTTGTTTGCTAAAAAATAATTTTGATGTTAATTTATACATCTGGACTGAAGCAGGATTAGTGATTTCAGTCAAATGCTGAGGCTTCAAAATCAGGTTTTTGTTCTGATTGTTAATACAATTTAAGAAAAAAAAAATCTTATGACATAGCTTATTTTGGTATCAGCTCATGGCTGTCCAGTTCAGGAATGTTTTTGCACCTTGAATCATGAATCAGGGTGCCTCAGATCTCCAGCTCCAGAAAAGCTTCTCCTGGGAGCTTCTGGCAGAGACAAAAATCCTGTGCCTCTCAGGTTCCCATTAAACTCTCACCCAGAACAACTCATCTGCCTGTGGTTTCATGGTATGTTGTAGCACCTCTTTTTTTCTCTTTTTTTTTTTTTTTGATGAATGCACTCTGCTTATTTATTAATACACTGCTGTTTCATCTCTGAATACAATGAAGAATTTAAGCCAAATGATCTGAAAATACCAGTATTTGGATGATAGAAACACCCACCAACACCAAAAAACCCTTCACCTAATCCTTTAGAGGTAAATAGCTTATACCTTGTTATTAACCTGTCCAGAGCCTTGTACACTGTAGGTGATCCTCCACAAGACTTTTAATTTTGTCATTTTTGTAATTTTTTAAACGGAGCATTGTGATTGTCAGATAGGTGGCATAAGGCAATTTCTGTCTTCTTTTCTTCTGAGAAGGTAGTAGGTTTCAGCAACTGGGATTCCTCAAATTCAAGTCTTCTGCCCATAAGATTTGAAGAAGTGAGATCATTTGCATCCTAGCTGATAGCCTCAGCTATTGCTGGACAGCTTTGGGAAAAGTAGAGGACCACTGGTCAACTCTTTTCTGATAGCAAGTCTCCCCATAAGCCTGTCCACTGTCAGAAAGATAAAAGGAAGGAAACTGACTTCATAGACAGATGGTTAAGGTAAACATGGCCTTCTGTCTCACCTCCTGTTAACTAATCAATTTGTGCTTTGGGCTGATGTAGCATCTCTTTTTTTTTCAGATATAAGGATCCATGTCTTCCACAATGCCTGCAGCAAATAAGCTTCCTGTTTTATTACATTAATAAGGTACTCTCCAATGCTTTATTCAGGAAGATTCTGGGGCAGAAGTGTACACTGGGGATATATTCTATGTTTTTGGATCCACTACACTGGCTTGTAATCTCCCACCTCAGGCACATCCTTATTTCAAATTGCCTTCTTTGTCATGACCACAAAAATTCTTCACACTAGAAGTGAAGTATTCCATGATTGAGTGTGCTGCTCTGACATATCTGGACACTGCATTATAATAAATAATCTCAAGTTCTTGATGCACTATATACATATTGTGGGCAAAGGCCATTTCTACTGCCTTTTGGGACAAAATATACCTGCTAAAAAAATGGAGAAAACATGCCCTGAGACAGAGTGCTGCAAAGTGCATTGGGATAACAAAGGATTTCAATGCAGTCAGAGATCTTACAGCTTTTTGTAGGATGTATTTAGCTTTCCTTTCAGGGCAGTAGTCTGTAGTGATAGCATTAGTCAAAACATGATTCTGCTTATTTTCCTCTACATCTTCCTCTTCCTTGCACCACCTCCCCTGCTCTGGCCAAAATGGCAGTGAAGCAGCACTAATGAATGTGGTCAATGAAGTACTAAAAGGCAGTTTCCCTGTCCTGCAACATTAAAAACTCAGGGACACAAATGAAAGTAAAGTCAGCTGCTGTTGTGGGTGATACAGATGTGGGGGGGATACCTCTGCTGGCTCACTGGTTTGAAGTGCAGCCTGTGCTCTGCTGCCAGCCCATCTCTGCCATGTCCCCAGGACATGGGCTGTGCTCAAGCAGGCACATCAACCATCATTAATAGGCAGAGTGCAATGCCTTGCCATGCCTTTCACAGTGGCAGAAAAATAAGGAAGAGGCAGTTTAAATTCCACCAAAGCCAGGGTGGTGTCAGGAGAGGTTTAATCAGAAGAAAGACTCTCCAGATTACATACCCCAGAGTCAGCTCCCAGGCACAGACAAGCCAATATTCTAGGCTCTCCCTGAGCTTAGTCTGGAGTCACTGAAATTGTAAATTATGAATATGGAAAGTAGTAATATTTTCTTTGAGGGATTGGAAGCATTTAAAATCTTATACCCTTGCTTAAATGTCCTTTGAACATGATCCTGTGTTCTGTGGGGTTATTTATTTTCTGTGTTTTGCCCCTGTAAAGATGTAATTAATGCTACTGCTGTGATTAGGATTCAGCAGGGTGTGTTGATCTCTGTGACAGGAAGCTAACAGAAATACAAGGGCTAAGTCCTGATTTAAAATAGGAGGAAACACACTGACCCATCAAAGCACAAAATATTTGGAAACCATGAGAAACTTCATCTTAAATGAAATGTTAGGGTGTGCGTGAAGCAGACTGTCTCCACTGACGCATGAAACAGCTCCCTGATGGAAAATCATTCACTGACATCTTGAAGGGACTGGGCCTTAAATTTTTTGTCCTTTTATAAACCTCTGGAAGTGAAGATACCATTCTGCAGTGTTCACAAAAGGAAATTAGTTTACACTTGTATTTGCACTTATTTTAAAATTTAAATTCAATTGAATTTATGTTCTGCTTCCATGTAGCACCTTCTCTCTTCTCACTCTCACTGTATATCACTTGCTGCAGGAGTTCCATTTCAGTGAAACAAGAATCATAGTGAGATTAGCCTTAATATGTACAGCAACATGGTTATTGAGATAGATAACTCCTGAGATAAATTTTATGACTTCCTGACATCTGCTGGGTTGCAATGTGATGTGTCAGAAAGCAATGTGATGTTTTTCCCCTGGCAGTGTGACAGTGTGAGATAATTTTATTTACTTCTGTGAGAGCTCTTCACTGCATAGACAGAGTGCTGACATTGGAACCATCCTGAGGTATTTTCAAACTTTATGGACTTGAAAAGAACTCAGTGCAGAGAAACACATCTACAGTAATAATATGTTGTCCAGTAGGAGGTATTCAAATGGAGGCATGGTGAACATCTGCAAAGCATAGTCATAATGCTGCAATACCTTACTGAACAGCTGTGGAAGAATAAAACTGCAGGATTTATAAGCTTTATTTCTGGGCTGCAATATACTTTTTCTTGTGTCTTGGGTGTACTCAAGATAGAATGCTCCCATGAATGGAATTTAAATGCAAAAAACTAGAAATGAAATCAATATATTAAAAGGCATGGATACAGTCACCATGATTAGAAGCTGCAGATCCTGTCTTTTATATTGCATGTTGTCATGGAGGCTGAAAAAAAAGATGCAATAGAAATGTGTAATTTTACAGGAGAACAAAAGAAAGCAGATCAGGAGCTCTTCTTGGCCATCCAGGTAGCATCATGTTCATCCAGAAAAAGAAAACAGAGCAGAAATAGACTATGCACTGTCATTACAAAAATTAAATAACAAGAAAAATAAGAAAAACAATCACTTGTCAAGAGTTGAAGAAGTTTCTAAAGGTGGAATAGGTACCATGACTTTTGTAGCTTTTTTTAGATGTTTTTTTTGAAGAGTTTCAGAATTATAATGAAGTTAGGGTAGGATACAACAAGACATTTAATCAATTCAGCAGTTCAGCTAGAAATTAAATTTACCCCATGCAAACACGCCTTCCAAAATGTAGCTGAAGAAAACGAAGTAGCCTTTAACCAATTTCAAAGCAATTCAGTCTGGATATGTTGCTGTAATGCTCCCTTGGAGTCTAAGACTGTGAATAGCCTTGAAATTACAAAAATTGATTCAGTTCAAATCACAAGCTCAGAAAATTCATTCAAAACAGTTCTCCGTGCTATTTCCTATAATGAAGGGATTGGGCCTGAAATACAGTTGTTAAAGAATAAAAGAATTTTGCATTGACTTCTTAAACACAAACAAGTAAATTACTCATTTTGCTGCAAACACTTGGCAGCATAATGTTTAGTTAATATGCTGTATATGCTTTCCCTACCTGTCACAATTTGGAATCTTGCTCTTAAACTTTGTGTAAGATTTTATAAGGTTAGTGTGCAGTAAGATTTGTGTTCCTTTGTGGTATTAAACCACTCATCCTCCCTATGTGGCTTTTTGCAGCAGATCTGAGGTACATGCAAGGTTGGTCCCCCACTGCAAAGGGGACCTGAGCTGTTTTGCATGTAGTAAACAATACTCATGTATCAAACCATCAAGGAGCTTTGTGTATACTCCTGGTATGGATCTGCCTTCCTGAGCACTGATTTCTATATATATCCAAACCTTAAAGCATGGAAAAGAGGCACAAGAGGACATTTTGTGTAACAGACATAAAGAATGGAAAATAATGATAAGGGAATGGATGAACTCCTGCACTCAAATCAGAGATTACAGTGTTTATAAGTCTTGATACTACCAGTCAATGCACTATGAAGTGAAAATGTAATTAAGAAAGTACTGGGCAGTTTGAACTTTTTGTCCACCTAATAGTTTTTTTTTTAAATCAGAGTAGTATCTTTTATTCAAGTAAAGCAGCTCCATGATTTCTCTGACAAAGAAAGGCAATTGTAAGAGAAGTACTCACAATTGCTGCCATGAGCCTGAATTATTCAGACAAAGACTTCCTGCAGTGGAACTATATATTGCATCACTGTATTCTGTCTCATGGCTTATGCTGAGATGAGAATCAAGTAGAAACTCGAACTCTATTCTTGCAAAACATTGTAGAACTTAGCAGAAGGAATGCAGATTTACACCTAGAGCTTGTATCTTTAATATAGCTGAGGGGAAATATTAAATTACAGTTCTGCTTTGGAGACCATTTACGTGTTTCCTGTGAGAGGGATGCTGGATGAAATCCTGGCTTTGAAAGAACTTATTACCATTCTTCTGCTCTATTATGGATATTAATTTACCCATTAGATTAACAATCCAGGATAACTCCTCCTTATTCTCCCTGTAGGTTGTTAAACCTTACATTCCTTACTGCAGTTATCTAACTTTCTTTGGAGTGGTGGAAAAAATAACAAATAGCCAGGTGGCAAATATTACCTCTAGAGAGACAACAGAATTCACCTTAGATTCCTTTAGCTTCCAGAAAAGTTGCATCCCAGGTTGCTCTTCATTTCTAGGCGTGTATTTCAGCTGATGAACTCTGTACAAAAGGCATCTTACTCTTCTTATCACCACATTTTAAAGTAAATTCAGACCAAATTTACTAAGTCTCAGCACATCTTTGTGAATCTGTTAAGCTTGGATTATGGCCAGTGCCCCATGAAGAAGAAAACAAGAATAGATGCTTCCATTCAGGTGTCCTATAACTGGAAAGTGACACCAAATTCTAGGTGCCTCTGTAATGAAGTTGTGGGTGAGAGAAAGAATAACATAGCTGTGCTGACATTTAGACTGCAGGTGTGATAACTCTAGCCATGCACACTCTTGAAGTTTTCCATAATTTTTCCTTAAAATAAAATCCTAGGTGCTGAACTGAACTGAAAATTTTCATTCATTATTCATTTTCAACTATAGAAATGTAATTATTTACCAAGAATTGAGAGAAAGGGAAATGGTATGGGAGATATGGAAGTGATAATGAGATGTTAAATTCTTGCAGTCACGCACAGATGCAAATTTTAATTGCCTTATATTAAACAAACAGAAAACCAATCAAGTAACCATTCCTAATGGTGAGATATGCCAGGGTGTGAAATAATAATGCTAAGAAAACAGTGGAAAGACCTTCCCTTGGGAGTTTTTAAAGTGATATGAAAAAATGGTAGGAATATAGTATTAGTCATTGCACTTAACAAGCTGGGCAGATTAGGTGACCTAATTAAACAATAAGACATGAGAGGGTATGCATTATGGTCTCATAATGATATGCTTTGGTGACTTTAAATGTAAGACAGAGTGAAAAAAGGTGTTAAACACTGAGGTGTGTCACACTAGACTTTACAACCCTGAATGCCTTTAAATTAGAAAATATTCATTTCCAGAGGTAGAATGCCAGAAAGAAAAATATTCCCCAGATGAAGCATAACTTACTTTTTTTAATGCACTACAAGGTCACATCAAGGGAAATGGTCTAGACAGGGTTTATTGTTACTAATTCCTGATGATGATAATAATTAATGCTAACAAATGTGAGGTAGAATGCAAACATTTGTTTTTTAAGGTTGAAATTGAAATGCATGGGAGAGCTGCATACATCCCTATTAAATCTCCCTGCTACCCGTGTCTCTGACAGTACTTCCTTCTGAAGAGAGAAAGCATTGGAGAAGTAGTACAAAGGAAATGGAGACATTTAGCAACTGATAGTTCTTGTAAGCTTAAAACTCGGAATTTTCTTAATGACTTTCAGGAGTAAGGTTTTTTTTACATTTTCAAGTCTTCCCCCCACCTGACAACTCAGATGTCTGTTACCTCTCTGAAAAAGAAAGTGGGTGAATTTCAGAGGTGCCTAGAAAGAGGTCTGCAACATTAAATTACCTGTACACTACTACTCCCAGTAAGGACAAGGAACTGTTTGAGAGAGTCCAGCTCAGAGCCACAAAGATGATGAAGGGATCGGAGCATCTCCCTTACAAGGAATGGCTGAGGGAGTTGGGTCTCTTTAGCTTGGAGGAGACTGAGGGGTAACCTCATTAATGTCTATAATTATGCAAAGCGTGAGTGTTAGGAGGATGGAGCCAGGCTCTTCTCAGTGACCTCCAATGAGGCAATGGGTGCAAGCTGGAACACAGGAGGTTCCACAGGAATCCGAGAAAGAACTTTTTCACAGTGAGAGTGACAGAACACTGGAAAAGGCTGCCCAGAGAGGTTGTGAAGTCACCTTCTCTGAAGACATTAAAAACCTGACTAAACTCCTTCCTGTGTGACCTGGTCTAGGTATTCCCACTCCATCAGGGGGATTGGACTGGATGATCTCTTGAGCTCCCTTCCCATCCCTGATATTCTGTGATTCTGTGAATAGCATTTCCTGGTGGTATCTTCACAATGCCATACATTTTCTAAGTGCTTTATCAACAATTACTTCCAAAAGTGGACTTAGTCCTTGCCCCAGGAAGACCAAGGGAGAAACTTATGGTCAATTCTTATGCAACAATTTCAGCATTTACAGTGGGTAGGCACCAGTGAGCCCTGAGTCTTCTCAGTTCTCTGTGGGCCTTTCCTCTCCCTGAAATGAAATCTGAAGTACGCAGCACTTACTTTAATTGCTTGGTAACTCGAAAGCCTGTGTCCCAGTGGCCAGCCTCACACACTCCCATTTGTTTGAACAGTCCTGACAAATCACCTGTGTTTTAGGAAGGTTTAGGCCTAATTAAATTTTCTTTTACTTTATCACTTAAGTAGCTTTAGTAGTCCTGGGAAACTCCACAGCACCTTGTATTTTTTATGAGCTTTGTATTTTTTCAAAGCTTTGTTATACTTAGTGACTGAGCTAGCTATTTTCACCCCTGATGAAACATTTTCAATTACAAGGAAATGTGGGGTTTTTTTTATTTTTCTAAAAATATTACTGCACTAAGAAGGGACAGGAAGTATACCATTATTTCTGCAGGATTTAAAGACTCTTTTTGTTGAACAAGCAGCTATTGAAGTTTTATGTGTCAAGACAAACTTGGATGGGTTTTTTTTTTTGAATGGGAAATTATTCAAATTCAATTACTGTCTTAAAGAAGCAGTGACTTGATTTATAAAAAGCCCAAAAAACCAAAAATACAGAAAACCAAACTGGTAGTTGTTCTTTTTGTGATTTATTAATCTGTGTATTTGTTCCTGACAGAGACAGATCTATGAAATATATAAGTAGAGCATGGAAAGTTCATTATTTATGCAGAGGACTGCATTTGTATTTCTCCCACAGGGAAAGAAAGGGCAGTATAGCCAGTCAATCCCCATCACATTCTGCTGATGGTAATTCTCCTGCATATTCTGTTTTCAATGTCAGCATTGCCTCCACTATGTCACTTGAAACCCAGCAATTTCTGAAAATCTGTGTTACATTTCCTCTTATGACCTCACCATAGATCCACCCAAATACCTTATCCAAAATCTAACAGAGATTATAATCTGGTGACGTCATTATGAACTTGACCTTATCCTTCAACAGCTCTGCTGGATGCAGTGTTGGCTGAAGCTGTGTTTTTATCATCCTCCTGACTGGGTGGTGCTGGTTTTAATCTTTTTCTTTAACACTGATGTTTTACTCCATCATATTACACCCTTTTTATACACATACTACGCAGTCCACATATTATACACCTACAATAGTTGCCATTTCTATTCAGCTGTCTGTAAAGTATATATTCCCCTGCCTTCATGGTTAGGGACTCAATTTTATTCTCTTAGAAGTTTAAGTAGCCTCTGAATGTCCCATTGTTTAGGAATATTGATTAGTACAGCAAGGAAGACACTTTTAAAGAGATCTGTATAAGAATTCTCAGAATTAGGAAAAAAACCTCCACATTCATATTAACAAATAGTTTCCAGACAGGCCATAATCACAGAGGTTACCCATGGGAAGGGATAGGAGGAAAATGCAGTGACTTCCTGTTGTCATATGAAGAAAACAAATGTGCCTTAGTACTCAATAATGAGATTAGGATTTAATGATCCCAAAAAGCTGTTAATATTCTGAAACAATTAGTGACCATTGTACCTTCTTTCTCATGAAACCCAGTAATGATTTGCTTATGCTAATTCCAGCAATATATCTGTATAAGATGTAATTATCAAATTATAGATTTATCTGAAAAGATAAGGTTTTGGAGAAAGGCTCCACTTTGGCATTTGAATGATAATAGAGTAATTCTCTTTGCAGGGCTCAATCATTGGCACATTCTATTCAATGTGGGGGCATGAAGTGCCCTTTTCTGGGCATACCCAAGGAATATTATTATTTCCAAAGCAGAGGGAGGTAAGCGATTTTTTGGGGACAGAATTTTGAAGCTTCTTTTTGGAAGCTATCAATAAGTAATCCTGGAAGCATGGAAGGAGGAGCTGGACTTGCATTTCAACTCAGCCTAAAGAAAACTTTGAGGCATAAAAAAAGGAACATGAATCAGCAAATCTTCAGAGAGGCAGGGTAAAGACATAGGATTTGAACAGAATGAGACTGACAAGGCCGTGAAGCATCTAATCAGTCTCTCAGCTGTATACTGCAGAGTAGGTGGAACATTTGGAGCTCTTGTAAGTAGTAGATACGTGTGCACTTCTATTTTCACTTTCACTCACATCCTTCCAATAATTCTTCAGTCATGTTATTTGTATTTGGTAAATTATATTTTCAGGGTTTTTTTCATCTTAACTTATTTTGCATTAAAGGTGATCTCCATATAAATGGAAAATTCAAAGGCCTTTCATTCCTCCGAGTGGAATCCTTAAAAACTAATCTAGGAAATCTATTGAGAGTTTGCAAGGCCAAATTTTCTATGTATGGGAAAGGGATTTTCACAATGCAGAATAAGTATCCCAATGGCAGAATAGATCACGTCATACACAAAGTACCTTTGTGGCTCTCAGTTTTCACATGCTATGACAAAAAGTTTTTCCAAAAATATAGGATGCTATGGAGACCAATATAAAGCACTTAATCCCTGCTTTGCCTGGTGCTGACTGAACAGGTCTCTAGATGTACAAAGTATGGGATGTCTGACATGCAGGAGGCTGGGGACTGAGATGGATGAAGGGATGAAATGTTGCTTGTCTGTAGCAGTCCAACTTCTCTTAGTTTTATCACAGGATATAAATTTGCTGAATTGCCTTTAATTCAACTTGAAAAATAGGGGATTTAGGGCCTGCTTATCATGAGGCACAAAGTTTTTTTTGCATGAAATAGAAGAAAGTTGCTTCAGTTATTTACCTGAGAAAAGATTTATAGCAAATAGATGAACTACACAAATGTAGGGAAGAGTGAAGCCTCTGTTTTCTATAAGTTGGGCTAAAAATGCTGATACAACTCCAAGAATCTTCTTGAACAGATTTCCATTTTATTTTTCTTTTCTTTTAGAAGCATTCCATATGCTTGTAATGCCATGTGTTTCTTGTGATGTTCTTGCTGAACACCAGTATTTTTTATGTTAGAGTTGTATCATCAACTTGTCCTTCCTTGGATTTAGCAGATCACAGATTACTGGTCTGTATCTGTACAGCAATGATGGTTCAAATGTACTAGCTAGAGTGTAATGTCTCAAATAATACTGTAAGTATCATCTGGTGCCAGCTGGCGGTGATGAACTTGGAAAAGTTTGCCACATTTCTTGGAAGAGACCACATTTCTATGTGGTCATTGATAAGTTTCAATTCAAGGGAGTACAAACTAGCATGCACTAAATCAAAGGAATGAAAGAAAGAACTTCTTTAGAAGTTTCACATCCAATGGAGTTTCTCCCAGACTAATTCCAAGTAGAGCTACTATCCTTACTCTCTTCTTCTTGGTATCCAAAGGGTCCTGTGATGAGAAGAGGAGATAGTGTTGATGGAATCCCCAGTAAGGGTCTCACCAAGTGTTAATGATGCTGCAGTGCACCAGGCAAACCATGTAGGACCCAGGCTGACTTTGATGAAGTACTTTGTGTCTAAGAGGACAGTCACTGTGGTACTGTGTCACTTAAGCTTGTTCATAATGCAGGATAATTCATCCCCTGAGCCAGAACAAAAGGGATCAGACTAGCTTAACCAATTTCTTTTGCCTAATTCTGTATCTTTGGAAAACTTTTGGGATTCTATAAAATCTGCAGAGGAGGACAACAAATAGCAAATGAAGATAATTTATATTTTACTGCAGTGTATTTCTTTGTGACTGCAAATTAAAGATAAGACAAATGATAAAAACAGACACCTGTCATTGACCTCAAAGTGGTGCTGACTTCTTTTATTCTCCTCCTTGCAAAATACTTCAGTTTCTCTCTCAGGAGAAATACATTGATGGTAATGTTGAAAGACACAATGAAGAAATTGTGTTTTCTACATAGATCTTAACTTAGAGGTAGACTCTTAGGAGCTAACACATTACTTGGAATTTCACTTTAAAATGACATTGTAATTGACTACAATTAATCGCCTTCATTTGTAAGGTATGTACACTAAATAAATGACACAAATAGTTGTTCTGATTGATAAACACTAAATTGCCAATAACATCCAAGCTCAAAAGTGATGAGGCTGCTTTTTAGACAGCACTCCTATTAATCCAGAAGGAGTTGTTTCCCAAAGCAACCTCTGCAGTCATCAACTGTATCTATTTACTGTGGAATTTACTGATCAGGGCAATTAATCTCTTAAAAGCATCTGACTCAGACTACACTACTCTTCTGTATAAGCTAGGGAAGCATTTCTCTGGCTTTACAGTGTTATGCCTTGGTTTAAAGTCAACAAAAAAGATACTCAGTGGTTTAGCAGACTTGGGATTCAGTCCTTGGCTGCTGTGCCAAACAGCAGGAAAAATTAAACCTTATCAGTACTGTGCTATGTCTAGAATATGATCATGCAAACTGTACATAGTTTTCATAGTGCTTCTTACATCTTGATAAGGTCCAGGGCAAAAGAAGGCTCAGTTGTGCTGCATAGTGGAAAACAGTGAATAAAACAAGAGCATGAGGGTGTGTTGTGTATGATACAGAAACATCACTGCAAGTATTCTTGTTTCTGTGCTGGGCTTGCAAGACTCAAGTTATTCTGCATCACTCTTTATTGTAGACTTAAGCTCATATACAGATAAAACTTGGATCCAGCAGAGTCTATTACTCAAAGCTCTGTGGGAAAGTAGGTGGTGTATTCCTGGGTCTGTTCCAGCCCCAGAAGCAGTACAGCTGTATTCATGATGGGCTTCATGTATTACTAAACACCTTGCTGGACATGAGACTTTGTATCCCTAGCACAGAATCACAGAATCACAGAATCACAGAAGACCTGGGTTGGAAGGGACCCCAAGGATCATGTAACTCCATCCCCCCTGCCTAGCAGGGCCACCTAACAAACACATCTACTAGATGAGGTTGCCCAGGGCCTCGTCCAGCCTGCTCTTGAACACCTCCAAGGACGGGGCATCCACAACCTCCCTCGGCAGCCTGTTCCAGGACCTAACCACCCTCCTAGTAAAGAACTTCCCCCTAACATCCAACCTAAATCTTCCCTCCTTCAACTTGTATCCATTTCCCCTAGTCCTGCTATTGTCAGCCCTTTCAAAGAGTTTACTCCCTTCCTGGGTGAAGGTGATCAACAGAGCAGATTACCTGCTTAGAGATAAATGAGAGCTGTCTTTACTTGACAGGCATGAGCCTGTTTTTCTAATGGATGGGACAGATAAACTTCAAGTTACATACTGGATATTTAGACCATAAATTAGATTAAATGCTTACTGACTATTTAACATAAATCAATGCTGGTAAAAAAATATAAAATTCTTGATTAACCATATATAAAATTTAAAACTGTAGGTTCTCATAAGCTTTTACTTAATATCATTATTGAAAACAATCATCATTTTGGTGTTTCATAACATCACTATGAAGATTTCATTGCATTGCTCTTAGAAGATTTGAACCAAATTGTTGGAAATTAATGGGAAAAGAGACTAAAGCACAGACATGACAGTAAAACAAACAGTAAGTTAGAATAAGTATACAAACTAGAAATAAATTATTAAATAAAAATAGATCTATATTGAGACAGAAATCCATGTAACAAATGAAGAATCTTGTTAAATGCAATCAAGGTGAGCCTCAAAGAAACTGCAAGAAAAGGTGTTTTCAGTGTCTGTTGAAGATATTTGGGTTGGTCCATCAGTTCAAGCTAAGAATCCACTGAATTATGCTGATTTGTTGAATTGCAGGAAATAGCATTTAATTAAGATAATTATGCAATTCTTGTACTGATACTATAATAGTAGATTATTTTAAAATACTGGACACAGAAAAATCACTTTTAAGTATTGCTATCATTCTATGTTGTACAAATAGGTTTTTTTAAAAATGCATAAATGAAAAAGGATCTTAGAAATTCAGAGGCTTTGAGTAGAAATCTTATGCAGCTCTCTTCTCATAGGGTCTACTCATAAAACCAAAGTTCCAGGAGCATGGTAGGATTCAGCACACCTTGAGTATTGAAAAATTAAGTAATGTGATAAGAAGAAACAACATTTGGACATTTCCTTATATTCAAGTCAAGACTAGATAGTAATTCATTACAGGCCACAATTTAGCCTCTCAGTGTAGACTGCAATACAATTGCAGTAATTGGTGAAACTTGGTTCCTGGTAGCAGACCCACGCATCTTTACCCTTATCTGGACTTCTGGCTCAGCTACAGACACTTATGTACCTGAATAACCTTTTCACATTAAAATCCTCCTGAAGCCAGTGGAATAACTCGTGAATAAAGAAAGGCATGTTTATGCATCTATGGGGTCATGCTTAACACCCACCATTACTTTAGTTTTGCATGTTACTGATCCAGAGGTCACTGCTGAAATTTCCTGCATATTATAAAGCTTGTATTCAGGAAAGAGACTGTTGCAATCTCCTGTGTGTCTCTGAGGATTACATCCTTTCTAAGAAAACAAAAAAGTTTGGTGAACAGCAGCCAAGAATTTGCCTAGTGCAAAACTGAAACCAAAATGGCTTTTCTGAGATGAGGTAAGAAAGGACCAAGAGGGAATCTTTGCTTGATCCAAACATGCTGGCAGCTAGTTTGGTATTTTAATTTTCGGTTGTGGATACAAAGTATAATCCTGTTTTCATTGGCAGTGAAGGTTTTAAGCAGCATAGATAATTCTTGGCTTGGATTACCCTACCAAAATCTCAGCTGTTTGCCTGCTTAAGTCAAGCAGCCACATTTCCTTTGAGAGAGAATTACCTGAAGACAGATTGACAACAATGATCTGTCCCAAGTCAGTTTCTTTTATCATTATCCCATTTAACTGCTCCTTTTCTCTGGGAATCTAGTTTTTATTGCAGATTCTATCCTTCTACAGAAATGCAGCAAATCCTGTACATTTTGGGATAAAATGGAAGCCTGCAAGCAATATTAGAAATCATCCAGAAAGCAGTGTAAATAGAGTATCTTGTTTCTTTCAAGCATTGAAAGTACACAGCCAGACAATGTAACTTACAGACACTTTGCTTACCTGTTTCACTCTAACACAGACAGGTTCAGCAAGTTCTGAAACTTGGGGGAAAGGGTAAAGTAAGAAATCCCTGCCTTGGGCCAGCTTATATATATTCATGGGGCAAAATTGCTCACAATGAGCTTTCAAATAGTAACTTTGAGGTTGAGGCACAAGAGGGATGTGGTTGGATGAACTTATTGTGAGAAATATAAGAATTGAAATATAAGAATTGGTCTTGAAAACCAATTCACTAACAGAACAAGCCAAGTCAGACAAATATATTGCTATTATTATAATATTATTATTAAATTATTTCAAACTTTGTGACAATATTATTATAATATTTTTGTAAATATTTGCAAGATGTCAAGATACTCAGGTAGGCTACATAAATAAGGACAAAATAATAGAGCCACTGTTTCTTCAGGAACTAAACCTCATCACTTATTTTTCTGTTTGATGACATTTACCTTGGCTACAAAAGGCAGACTGGTGTCTGTTGTTATTTCCTGATAGAGTATTTCTTTGCTCTGTCTGTGTGCTCAGAATTTTATGTATTGAACTAACTCATTTCACCTTTACTATATCTGGAGCCTACCACAGAATATAAGAAGAGGTAAGAAGTTGCTTACTTTGGTTATCCTACTCAGGTGAAAGTGTTTTGATATTTAGATCCATGCTGATGGCATGAATAGACTTTGTAAAAAAAAAAATTAAAATAAGAAATGTGCTTTAACAAATCAGGTGTCCAGGTAAACCTGGGCTTAGGTTAAATTGCCCACATCTCAAACACAGCCTAAATAATTTCTTTCCAATTTNAATGAGAAATGTGCTTTAACAAATCAGGTGTCCAGGTAAACCTGGGCTTAGGTTAAATTGCCCACATCTCAAACACAGCCTAAATAATTTCTTTCCAATTTCCAGCTTGATGTAACTTGTTATGAAAATGTCAGTAGTTCTTTTTTTTCCTCCTTTTTAAGTGGTAACACAATGACTGACTAGAACCTGCACTCTGCAGTGATTAGCAGCTTTACAATGGTCAAGCTTACAGTGATTTAAAAGACATGAGATAAGAAATATTAAAAATGGCATGGTGTGAAAACTTAACCATTTTTCTTGTAGGGTTTTTGTACCAGATCTTTGCTACTGCGGCAAAGAGAGTATCCACAAAGTGCAAACCTAAACTGAATTAGCAGCAAAATATATACAGTTCAATGAACTGAAATGAAAAGAGAAAAAAAGAAAGAAAAAGTGAAGGATCAAACTAATTTACATTTTCAATATTCATATACTGCCTATTCATCAGATATTTATTAGCCGTGCCTTTTGCTTACTCTGCATTGTGTGTAGCTGCAAAGATGGGAAATGCAACTGTTTACATTGGCCAGCAATGAGGATGATAATGCAAAAGAAGGTCTGGTCCTAGTGGGAAAACATGGGATTTCTCAGGTGGCCTTTCTCATGAGATGAAATCAGAAGCACAATTATTTATATAGATATGGTGCCAGGGAATTCCCTGAGATGGTGAGATCTAGAGAATTCCTATCAAAAGCCATTGCAGTAAACTGCAGAACAGACTGTATCTTTCTTTGCTCCTCCTGGTTTCCACCTGGTTTTAAATATGCTTTGATC
Organism: Turnix velox; assembly: GCA_013400935.1. NCBI lineage: Eukaryota > Metazoa > Chordata > Aves > Charadriiformes > Turnicidae > Turnix > Turnix velox. The sequence continues at coordinate 46,110 of VZTY01011099.1, forward strand.
TCCACCCCTGCTGTAAATGTAAGCAGGAATTTATTCTTAGCTCCTAACACAGAAGCAAGAAAAGAAAGTGTTCATCATTAGTCTTACAAAGTTTTAATGAGGTGAAACAAATAAATACCTTAATCCAGCTAGAGATTTATTCATGGGGATTTTGCTTTCTTTAAACTAAAAAAAAAATCCCCAGAAGTCATGCCAGTCTGAGAAAATGAACTTGTGCTTTTACCAAACTTAGAAAAATTCCAACTTGTAATTGCAATATTGGCATTGCCCAGGAAAATTTTTCTTTTTGGAAGAAGTATAGGAATGGAGTTCCTAACTCACTTAGCTGGAATCAGCTTACTCATGTCCATGGCATTCAAAACCATATGAAGTAACACTGCTGTTTTTCTTCATTCATGCACAGGGAACTGAGTTGTGAGGAGGAAGCTGTGCTATTTTCCTTCAGGATATGTGATTTGTGGAGGGGAGGTGTTGCTTCTGATTTTTTTTTTGTTGGTGTTTGTGTCTGTGTAAGATGTGTATTCCTCACTGTTACTTTAACATGTATTAGTAAAAATCTGTTAAAGATGTATTTCAGTTATTCAAGCATGCAAAAAAGCTTGCAGAAATATTCTGTTCTGCAAGCTATCAGTAATTTTTGGGAAGCTTTCAAAATATTTACACATATAAAAGGTTAGTTGGAAAATTTCCCACCAGTCATTGCTGCCATAACAATATTGTGTGAACAAAAAGGTAAATGTTTACTGATTTTGTGTTTTGGTTTTTTTTTTTCCAGTCTCTGTAATCCGTGAACCATGCACTGATTTTCTGCCTCTAGTGATGTAATGTTCCCTCTTCCATAATAACATGCTCTGCAAAAGGCAGAATACAAATAACATGATAAGAAACATTTATTCATAATTTCATTGCCTTTGTCTCCTTCCTATTCAGGATAGCAAAACACAGGTTACAAAGTAAGGATCTTATTTCTGAGCTGAAAATAAAGGATAGAAAAGGGATGGAGGGTCAGGACCTGTCCGTTTAGACAGTTTAAGTTACAGCTTAATGGGCTAACTCCACACTAACCTAATTTTATATTCTTTATCCTCAGTTTTGTGTTACTGATCCCACTCCCATGTGGATTCTCTGGCCATTCAATATGCACAAAGTGCTTCTCTGCTTTATCTTTCAGGGACTGAATAACATTCATAATGTCTCCACATGAAGCTAACCACCACCAGCTGCTGATACCTCCTCCCCATGCAACCACCCAACACTGAGAGGCATGAAGAATATGAAAAGTGATACCCTGGCTGCAGTGTGGGAGTGTTTGTTGGGCTGCATCAGGCTCCACCAGACAGCACTGGAAATCCCCTTCACACGAGCTTCCTTAAAACTACAACAACCAAAAATAGTAATGAAAGAAACTTCCATGAATATCCTGTAAACCTGCCCTGTAAACAGGGAGATAAGACTCGATATAAGAGATATCCTTAATGACAGAGGCTCTAAATCAGGATATTTTAAACAGCACTCTTTGGTCTAGTACCATTTCCAGCCCTTGTTCCCTCACCTGCTTAGCAGTGGCTCAGCTGTGGGTATCCCCAACCCTGTATCACCTCTGTTATTTAGGGTTTTTTTCAAATAAACTGACACGATTTAGTTGCTTTTCTTCCCAGAAAAACATGGGCTAAACAGAAACAGCCATTTCAGGATCTTCAAGGAAGTTACCTTGTGAGGTGTACACACAATGCTGCAGTGGTATTATTGTGTAATGCTTTCCTATCCCAGCATTTGTCTCTCCAGATGGTGCTGGCTTTGTCATTGCTTGTGTCTGCACACAGAGAATGTTTTATGCTCTTGAAAGCTTTAGGAAACTAACGATCTGTAGTTCTTCAGACTTTCAGATAAGTTATCTAAAATAGCAGTTTTATCCTTTTAGATGCTTTTCCCAAAGGAGATATTGACTTTTCCAGCTTTGAGAATCACCATGTTATGGAAAAGGTCATTAAAGTTACTTCATTTATGTTTTCTAAGAATGTTCAAGTGTCACTGCAGTGACACCAAAAACCATAAGGTTTCCTACAAAGTGCCTCACAGCCTTACTGCTTCTGAATATCTCCATAGCTAAGTCTCAAAAAAAATTAAATATGATAGAATGAACTGAATTTTTCTTTAGTTTCTTAAAGCTTGAATTCCCATTTCTGGCCTATGATATCACTATGCATTCACTTTATTTTTTTATTCAATACTAAATTATTTTAAGAAACCAAGAACCTTCTTTGCAGCAATTTTGATTCTTGTTTGCATGAATTCTCTCTTCCACTAATACCTCGGGAATCTTATTTTAGCTAATAAAATAGGTACCATAGCAGAAATAAACCATATGGTTTTATGCTCATACATCAATACTGAGTTTCCCATTAAGCTATTGGAAGGTGAGGGGTGATTCTTTCCTTACTGGATATTGTACCTCTCCTGAAAAGAAGGATGGGTTTGGTTCAGTGCAAGTCAAATTTTTTCACTCTGTAACTTCACTAAAATCAGAGGGATTACGTGACAAGTGCAGTGTTTGCTGCATCAATTTTGTGTTGGCTAGAAAGCCTCTTTCCTTCACTTGGGAAGATTTCTGAGATTCATTCAAACTTTCAGAATGAGTTATATGCTCAATGCTCCTTTTGTCTTAGAGGCTGATTTAATTTAACACTCTCTACAGCAAACAAAACAATAGTTCTGTCTGAACAAAACCTTAGGTCATCCTGCAGCCAATCACTTACAGGTGTTTAACAGAAAGTGGTGCAAGATAGAAGAGGAAATACAGAAATGCAAAATGAAAGTGCCTCTGAATATCCAAAAGAGGAACTAAATAGTAACACTAGTCAGCATGACAGAAATCAAAGCACAAAGAGTAATTCATCTTGTTGAGCCAGTTTGCACCACCATAGAGCAAATTCCTTGATAGAGTTATGTTGGTGTAGTTGATATCCCCAACCAGCAGTTTAACTGCAATTTAATGATATGCCTTCATATTCATAGATGTGTGCAGCTGAGACTATTTTGCATGAGGTTTGGGAGCAAAAGTAAATAATGCATTTATTTTTGTAAAATGAACACCCATAAAGTTAGAATAGATTCATGATTTTCTTGACAGAAAGCCAATACAGAAGTTGGGGGGGTTAATTTTCATAGAGAATCATGAAATTAACAGCATTGAGTTTGGGACATTATGTTTTTCTTAAATAACAAAAAGGGTTGGAATAGAAAATAGCTAAATATCTGGGTATATATTCAGCTAGGTCAAATCCCATATTAATAAGAAATTACAAACATATTAGTAGGAAAGAGAAAAAATACTGTTCGCTTTTTGTAGTTATCTTCCAAAAAAAAATCTCAATAAATGCCAGAAGTTAAGAGTTAGGATTGAACTCCAAAGCAACTAAAAAATAGTGTGCATTTACAGATTTGAACAAATCAGTTACACTCCCCCACCCCCCAAACTCTACTCTGAATTCAGACCATAAATTAATCCACCATTTACTAATCAATTCCTTAATAGCTTTCATCATATAAACTGCACTAATCTGACTATGTTTTAGCTCAGGTCTCATTAGAAATAAGTTTTATGTGATCACAGAGTGCTTGTGTGCTACTAGATTTGCTTTTTCATTTACTTCTGACTTCTTTGGCCTGTTTTAAGATAAGTTAAGTGAGGGCTGAGCTATTTGAATTTGCACAAGTTTTATGCAAAGAGAAACTATGCCAGAGAAAGCCTGTAAAAGCCTCTGTAAACACCCCAGCTGAAGGAAAGACTATAGTATTAGTTTATACACACTATCAGGCACCAGAAAAATCCCATAGGAGACAGACATCTTCTGATAGACCTTTTCTGACCCTCTGTTGCCATACGAGGTTCGTTTGAAGTTCATAGTATCCATCCTTTGCAGTACTCAAATCCACACTAAACCTCAATTTATTACTTCTGGATCACTGTTGCTTGGTAGTGCTACTGCAGGGTCTACAATGCGGATTTGCTCTATGGGAAATGCTAAGATCAGCAGCCCATTTGTATGGATGTTTCTTTGTACTGTTTCAAAGCAGGATTGTTTAGTCTTTAGCTCGGGGAAGGGGAATGCCTGGGCAGGATGCTTGGTGTCCTTCTGGGAAGGAGGTCTCAGGGTCTGTCCCTCAAATGCAGCTACCCCCAGGCAACTGGCCCTGCACATTCAGTCTGTTTGCTGGGTACAGTGCTTTTGCCTTTTGGAGGACAAAAGCTTTGCAATTTCCTTGATGGAGTCAAAGTGTCTGAGGTCTTGTTTCTAGTTTTCCCCCTCTCTCCCCTTCCCAGTGGCACTGGAGACTTTTCTCTGTTCATTTTGCTACTGTGGTATAGGAAAGGCATTCTGGCTGAGCTCTCTGCTTTTCATTTTGCACAAGAAGACTATACTCTATACAAGATACTTTAAAAATATTAGAGAGACTAGAGTGCGAGTTCTGGACCCGAATGTCTATCCCAGTTTTTGAGTGAATAAGATCCCACGATCTGCTTTTATAGCCTTCACAGCTAGTGCCAGTGGCACCTCCAGGATCACTAACCTGTGCATGGAAGCTGCTCAAGAATAACTGCACAGACCTTCACTTTAGCTATGAAGGCTAGGTAACAATGATTTCATGTTTACATATTTTTCCCTCTGCTATATGACACCTAAAAGTAATGTCAGCTCTAAACATTGTGGTAAAACACCACCACTCCATGACTGTTGTAGAACACTGTCAAATTCCCCTCAACCATTCATTTCTTGCTTCTTTTCTTTTCAGTGAAGATATGCAGTCACCTTCAGTGCTGTCTGCAACTGTTCAGCACTTCTCAGTGTCGAAAAACGCAATGATACAGTTAACTAAAAGCCAACTAAATATAACCCCCAAGTATTAGTATCTGTCAGAAATAATCCTGGTTGAGTAATCAGCCAGTGTGTTTTCTGCTGACATGCAATATGTGAACAAATGCAGTATGAAAAACTTGTTGTTCTGCTCAAGATAGTTATAAAGCTAAATGAAATATCTCTTTGAAATAAGCAACCATTCACAGAGGTTGTTTTAGCTAAATGTCAGCTACAAATCTCTTGCTTGTTCATGACTTGAGAAATGAAAAGCAAATCCCACCCTTTCAAGCCTTGTTAAATCCTTCCTTCATTGAATGCATGTAAATACAGCACGGTTTATATTCCAGAGGGTTTCTATGAGTATTTTTCAAGGTAAATGTTTCTTCTCTCCTCTCAGTGATGAGGATGCAGCGAGAGTACAACTGCTGATTTAAAAATGAACCAACTGCTCACAGCCAAGACTGTGATGTTAAAACAATAAGGATTTTATTTTCCTCTTCTCTGGTTTGTGGCACAGTTTTATGGGGGGTTCACACAAAATGTCTCAAGGAATTTTGCTCTTGGGAAAGAAGAAAGGGAACAGAAATTAAAAACAATCTTGTAATTGACTAACAGCTTCATGTGAGCATTAGTGTTTGAATGGAGTGTAGAGGCTGAGACCTGAGCTCTTGCTGGATGTTAAATAAGAAATACGTTTTTGATTTGTTTTTCCTCTTAGCAAGAGTGATGGAGAGACGTAATGCAGTAAGTGCGTTCTGCTGTACCATCCATGACCTCAATGGAGAGGGAGAAAATGGGCTTTTGCTGTCAGCTTCTCATCCTGTTACGGATTTGAGTTTTACTCCCAACATTACTTCCAGTCTAATTGCATTTGACCTGGCACTCTTGCTGTGCTAGTGTCAGTCAGCATAACCGGAGGCCTATCTAACAGCTAGTATTTATGGAGTTAATATAATTGCTTGCTAAGCCCTAGAAGCATCAGCCTTATGAACTTCCTCATTTCATTAAAATACAGGTTTCTTTTCACTTGCCTATGGAGGTAACAGACATGGGGGATTTATAAGTCCCAAGTGGGAGCTGCTTGCATTGAGAAATGAGACTAGGGATATAAAAAACTTGCCATATTTAGTGTAATTTTAATCTAAAAATAGCAGCTTGTTATCAGATATAAAAAACTCCTGCATATGCTTAATAGTAAAATATTGATACAAGCAAATTACAGATGCCTGCATGTTTACTTCTTAAAATTGCTGAGCTGTTTATGTGTTTGCACAGCTTAGAGGATATTCTTTTAATTCCCTTCTTCCTGCAATGAGGATAAGCACAGTCCTCAACATGTAAAGTTTTGTGTTTTGTGTTGTAGAGTCTACTGCCAGACTTTTGCTGTTTGCCTTTGCACACTTACCTAAGTTTTCCTTTAATTTGAGTGGGCATTTGTCATTCCAGAATGAAAACCTGCAGGCTGCTTCTCAGGGATTCTCTTCACAAGCCCTACACAGGCCAGACTTGCAACAGTGTGGAGCAGGGTTTTACTGCTCCAATTGCTCCAGTGTCAGGATATTTGATGCTCAATAAAGTGAATCTCTAAAGTGATGATGGGAGAAAGCTGAAGAATTAGTGCTTTTGGGTTCAGTGCTCTGTGGTTGTAGGTACATCTTTAAGGATGATCAGCATCCTCAGCTTGGGGTTTGTCTACCCATGAGAGGTGAAAACATAGAACATTTTGCAGCAGCAAGCTTTGCATTATGCATATCCATTACTCTCCCTACTCTCCTAACTTGAGGAAAAACAGTGTGTAGGTTACAGCACAAAGATATGTGTATGCTGACCTCAGTTCCCTCTTTCCAGTCATTTTTATGTAACAAGCCATAGGAAGCTATCTCCAACATGCAATGTACATCACATTCACAATGCAGCCATTCCCTCCCTGCCCATCCAAACTACAGCCTACCAAAAAACTCTCAACTGTTAGGACATCCACAGCTATGTGTTGATTTTACGATGCTTTGGAAATCTGAGTGTTACTGTCTCTTTTGAGTGAAAATTTTAAAAAGGTAATGATCTATATAATTTTGCTATTCAGGATTCTACTTCATAAAATGAAAAATGAGGCAGTGCAAGGCTCTCTTACTAAGATCCTTTCTTCATACAGTCCTATGACTTTCCTGCAATTCACATTCCCTGGGATTTCCCATCTTTCCCATCAAAATAAATCGTCTTTTCTTAATTTTAAGCTTTAGTGTAAGATAATCCTGAATAGTATCCCTCCTTTGCCTGGATGCTGAGATGGAAGTTGCTAATTATCAAAGAGTTTTAATCAATTATTTTTAAGTTTCTGTTATCTCATGCCTTTTTTTTGTGTGTTTGACTTTATACGTTTTTTTCTAGTAAGAACTCTCTTTTATCCTAGTGTGAGACTGAACATATCAATACAGCAATACACAGAGAGAGTGCCAGGTGTACACAGGTGTAGTGTCTCCAAATATGTGGCAAAGTTGCTCAGGGCTCCCATATTTTTTCTCTGAAATCCTACACAGAAAATGGCTGCTTGTGTGCTGTGAGCTTAGGTTCTGGATGCATCAGATTTTCAGCACATGAGCAGGTGAGTTTTCCAGCTCATGTACACTGAATCCAACAAATGGAGCTCTGCTACATATGGAGAGCAGAATGGGCAGTCTCACAGGATTCATTTTCATGTGGAGATGTGTGATATGCGTGGGGCCCGCTGGGTGTGAGTCCATTCTCCTGCACATCAAGCAGTTGGGTCAGATCTGCTGCCAGACTCTACAATCCCTTCCAAACGCCCACAGCAGGCTAGTGGAGAGTGGTGCTTTCCCTGCAGCTGGCACTGTAAATGTGTTCCAGGCTTCAGCATTCTGCTCCTTCTGCAAATGCATACTCCAAGGCAAATGTGTTCTCCTTCCCAGCATGTCTGGATGCCCTCATCTCATAGAGGTCACACAGTTCTGCTCAGGAGAGATGTAGGAGGTGCAGAGGAATCCGGTTTGAGCCAGCACCTCCAGCACAGTTTGGCACTCGGGTGCATAAAGGATGCTTAGTGCATGCTGAAGTGGGGTAAGAAGCCTAACATGGGCTCATGGTCACCACATGTTTCTCCTGGATGGCAACATCTGTTTGGGACTCTGCAGCTTCTGCAGGTTTCCCAGGACTCTCAGCTGAGGTGTTTAGCTCTGGACTGGTCCTGAGGTTTTGCTCTTGAATTTATGAACACAGTTCTTCCCCAAATGAAAAGAGTACAGTGCCAGATGAATGTCAAGGTTCTACTCTTCACCTTCTAAAACATCTATGAATGTTACAAAAGCTTGTAGTGCTACATTTTTAATATGCATCACATCTGTACATCTCTGGAATAATCCATCTGTACAAACAACAGCTGAAACACCTCATTCTGTATGACTGCCAAAACTCTTCATGTACATCACATCAGTCAACACAAGTGCAATTGGTTATTTTTATAAGGAAAGTGACACCAAATCCTTTTTCAAATATTTAAATTTTTTTTGGCAAATCACAGTTTTTTAATCCATATGCAGCTGTTTTATACTGAAACAACACATAATACCTCAGATGATGAATGCCCAAGAATTTCCTCTCTGATTTTATCAGTTCCTTTACACAGATAGATGAGGCTTAGCCTAGAAAAAGCAGATAGTTGTGTGATAAAGGCACATTTCTGTATGCCATCCATTTGTTACAGATGTTGGCAGTACTGGCAGCTATAAAGTGTGTTAAGCTAAAGCAGGGTGAGACCTTATCACAGGGTCATAGTAGCACCTAAAAGGTGAGGTGATAAGAGAAATAACAAAATGCACAGCCTCTTATGAAACTATTGGGAACTAGTTTCTTTCCTGGTACTGCTTAGCCAGTGATGAGGATGGAGGAGGCTGCAGGTGCCTCTGAGATGTGATTTGTGGGGTTGGTGTGACCGAATGTGGAAATGATCAAATCCGATTAGACAAGATCATATTTTTCATTTCGCTGAAGCAAAACACGTACCACCAGTAAGACTTCAAAGGATGATAATTCTTTCTGCCCTAATAGAAAGATGCCAGAGATCGCTCTGGTTCAGCCTATCTTCTTTTTTGTTTTGTTTTGTTTTATTGTTGTCTTCTATGTCTTGTCCCAGTGGATGAAATTTTGTTGCATTACACTATTCCAGAATATCATAGACTCTGTTGAGTTGGAAGGGCCTCTTTAAGGTCACCTAGTCCAACCCCCTGCAGTGAGCAGGGACATCATGCACTAGTTAAGTTCACTCAGAGTCTCATCCAACCTGGCCTTGAATATCTCCAGGGATGGGTCCTCCACTTCCTCCCTTGTGCCTCACCACCTTCATGGGGAAGAATTTCTTCCTAATGTCTGATCTAAACTTGACCTGCTCTAATTTAATACCACTGTCCCTCATCCTATCATTGCATGGCCTTGTAAACTGTTCCTCCCTAGCTTCCCTGTAGGTCCTACTCTAGTCTTCAGCGAGGAGGTTCACTCTGAACTTACACCAGTAGGACCAGTAGCAGGATCTGGCATGTTTTCTTTGTGAGCACCATGAAGATTTCCTTTCTTTTTCTTTGCCTTCCCAGCTGGATAGCTGCAGATCCTAGCAAAAGAGAGGCACTTTTTTTAATGTCTTATTCAAACAGCAGTGTGGCAGAAGAGGCAAATAATAGTTGCTTTCAATGCAGGAAATAACACACAGTGCCACTGTTCCTATTTTATAAGCTATATTAAAAAGTCTCTTCATGTTAATTGTGAATATTATTTGTGCTACTCCAACCTATATACTTTTCATTTTAAAATTTGCTGTTAATCAATGCTGTATTTACAATACTTTTTTTGTGTGCATACATCTATGAATTTTAATATGCTAAAGAACCTACTCAGTAGGGTGTAAAAAGAGAGTTGGAAAATAAGATTTTATACTACTTCATTAAAATAGCATGTATAAATAATACACTGAAAACCCTATTAGTGAGGCTGACAAATGAAGCTTTAAAATGTTAATTTTACATGGATAGCCTTAGTACAGAATAATTTTTCTCTTTTTTTATGAAGGTGGGCCTAAAGAAGAAAATTATCTTTTAAATGGCATAAGTGTTCATTCATGAGGGCTACTATGGCATCAAAATTACAGTCCCTGCTATGAAGCACAAAGAAATTGCACTACACAAAGTTATCAGAAAACAACTTTTTAATGCTGGAAATGACACACTTTATTCTCAGCTTTGTTCCAAGACATGGATTTTGGGCTGTTTTTGGTCTGTTTTCTAAAAAAAAAACCTTTGAAAAATGTAATCAGCCAGAGGAAAGGACTTTGCGTGAGAACATTGAAATTTGGCAGAGAAGCAAGAAAATCAAAGCCCTGTTGTACTGAGGTGTTGGACAGCATTTAATAATAGGATGTTTCAAATGTCATATAAACAAAAAGTTATGATACAATTTTTATCAGCTTTCGAAATAAAATAAAAACAAAATTATCAGTCCCCCTTCTGGGACATGAGGTGTAACTCATTGGGAGGTAGGGTCATTCAGGTTCAGCCTCCAAGCACTGAAATGTTCTGTGGAGCCCAAGCAGTTGGAAGAGGAAGCAAACTCGGAGATGGATGGGGAACAAAATTAGGAGGGAGCTTAAATTCTTACTGAAGAGAGGAGTGTCCAGTCAATTGCAATAGCTTCTACTTTCCTGTAGTGTAAAATACACACAAATAACTGTTGTCTGAAGCCTGTAGTAATCTCTGCTTGGGATACTCAGCATGCTTGCCATCATAGAAGATGCGTGTGGAGAAACACTTGTTTTCTGTCCTGGGATAAAACTTGTACAAGCCAGATCAGCGGGTTTTGCATTAATCCTTCCTTTTAGCTAATTGTTAAAGTGCTGTGCAGAGCCTGTGTTTGCATTGCTGGCAACTTCATCACATGTTGGGCCAAGCCCATGGGGTCTGTGGAAATCTGCTCAGAAAATTCTGAGTAAAGCCTGATGCCCTGACAGTGGCAGAACGGGTGCCAGGCAGAGCTGCTGCAGGGAACAGATGAGGTTTGTGCCCTTCTCACATCTCCATTTTGTTTCTTGGCTTCCTTTTATGTTTGGGGATGTTGAGATGAAGAAGCAGACGCAGGCCCATACATGATCTCCAGGAAGAAAATATTCCATAGGGAACTCTTTTCAGAGCTGCTTATATCCCTAAGCAGTCTCTTAAGAGGCAAACAAACACAGGAGCTCCCAGGCCAGCCTAAGAGGATGTCAATTACTGTTGCTATAAATACAGTGTGGCTCTGGATTGGTTAGTCTTTTTGTGCATTTCATCTTTATCTCAGAGAACAAGAGGCTGAGGAAGTGCATACCCTGTCCCTGACCACCACTGTCCGGACATGTGACCGGAGGAAGAGTCTCCATGTGGAGAAAAAAGAGGTCTGAGGGGAGAGGTGGGAGGAGAAGGGTTGCAGAGCCAGAAATGCCCTTTGTTCACACAGGAGTAGAAGATCAACTAGCAAACTGTGCTTTCTTTTTCACAAAGGTGGTGCTTTCTCCCAGAGATCAGGAAATGAGAAATCCTTTCTTTGCTATCTATTTGATGCCAAGCATTCAACCAAGAGCATATCTTTTTTTTTAGTGAAAGACAATCCTAAGGAAAAATGAATAGATATTTTGTTTTTTAATGGTATCTGAGCCCTTTGACAAAAAGGCATAACTTCCTACCAGAGACCTCTTGTTTTTTTCTTTTTTCTCCAGGCTGAAATTATTATCCTGCTACAGTTTTGCTTCCCTTTCCATAAAAATTCCACCCACTTTAATAGAAAAAAAGAACATTTACTCTTCCTGCTTCTGGTCACCATCCAGACTTTCAGTCTTCTAATGTATTTATTCTGTAAAACATGGAAATACATGGATTTTCCCTATATTGGAGATTGAGAATAAAAGCAGAAGTGGACTTAATATCACTCACTGAGCAGAGCCCAGCCAGGAGCCCCAGGGTTGTCACAACAGTTCATGAACTCGAGAGAGGAGCTGTGCTCAAGCTGCTGAAGAGCAGTAATGGAGCGATGCTCTGACAGTCAAACACACATGATGCAAATATCTGCTTAAACCTAGAGCTGCTCTCATCATCACTCCACTGGTGATACCCAAACAGACTGAGCTTGAGGATTCCTGCCAAGGGGAAGGGGGGATGCGGGGACAGGGAGCATTGCCTGTGTGGGGAACAGCATGTGGGAGGTTGNACTTGAGGATTCCTCACCTGGATAAAGGTGACATTTGGCTACAAAATGCCTTTAAAAATGGGCACAGCATAGTCCTGATTGTAGGTCAAACATATGCAATGGGATGTGCCTTGTCAGCTCTCAAAATTAAGGAAGGACAGTTGTATAGGAAATTAATCCATTCACTCTTCTCTTTGACAGATCCTGGCTCACTTCTCTCTTTTCAGAGCACGACTTGGCTTACACCTTCTCTCCTCCTTCCCATTGCTTTCCCTTGTTTATCTGTCCCCTTGCCCCTCTGGGCAAGTGAGCAGGAGGGTAAGTTTGTCTGCAGCTGCTCCTGCTACTGAGATGTTTGAGGAGGGCTGCTCCATTTGTGGTGGGGAAATGTGGAGAAGTGGCTGCCAAGGGGAAGGGGGATGCGGGGACAAATTGCTATGTGGATAGGGAGCATTGCCTGTATGGGGAACAGCATGTGGGAGGTTGCACAGCTTGGAGCTGCTCCCTCTCATGAAGTCCAGGATTGCTCCTGTGGGCACTTACACCATGGTAATAATTTCCTTCCCTGTATGATTATGCCAATACAGGGTGGCCACATAACCACTGACCTCCCGACGTGCTGTATATCTTCTTCCTACCCTTTGGTTTTGATTTGGTGTTTTTCTGGATGCAACACTCCTTTCTGATTATTCTGGAAGCACTTGGGGGATTTGTAGCAGTAATAATATATAGTAGGTTTGGCTGGGAAAATTCTGTTCAACAAAAAGTGTTGAGGTTTGGAAACTTATTTTTCTTGTGTGTTGGAATAAAATCAAAGTATTGAAAAAACTGTTTTGGAAACTGAGAAGATCAATCCATTTGGGACCCAAGTGGGAGGTACAGGGTCCTTTTTGGGGGCTGAGCACAACAGGATTATGGGTTTGGGTCTCTTCTCCCCTAAATGTGGGCCCTGGGTAGGGAACATGTGGAGGTGCTGCTCCGTTGTCCTGATTCAGACTAGAAATTCCATTCTGGTCTCATTAAAGAACACCAATATGTTTTGATTAGAAAAACTTCATTGCAATATATTTGTATTTTCTTTTGAAAAACAGCAGGCCAACCTGAAATTAAGGCCATGCCACAGAAACACAGGTTCTCAGCATTCATTTCATTTTTCTTCTAAGGCTACTTCATTTAACTCAGTGTTTATTTTTTTTTACTTATAAAATGTGCCATTTACAAAATAACAATATAAATCAAAAGCACAGCAGCTGAACTTCTGTGGGAAATGGCCTGGCTCGCCTCTCAGCTGCTGCTTGCCAACTTCACTTCAGAAAATCATCTGACCCTGGAGCTGCCTTCAGAAATGCGCTGATGGGATTCCAAGGCATGTACAAGATTAGTCAAATCACTTCAGGAGCAGCAACATCTCCACCTCAGGGCCCAGTTAGGCTGGAGGGATGAGCCAAAACAATCTTGTGAAATTCAAGGAGAATCCATGCAATCTCCTGGACTTCTTGAGGGACTAATCTTTCAAGGGGGTAGGCTGGGGGTGGCCGGGTTGGGGAGCAGCTCTGTGGGAGGTGCTGGCACCCTGGTGCACTGCAAGCCACGTGGGAGACAGCAGTGACCAGGAAGCAGGATAAGGAGCAGTCCCTCCATCTAGGGATGAGATTATGCTCCTCTGCTAAACATTAATGAGGATATAGTGACCATTTTTTTGGCCCCCTTCAATACAAAACATGGCTGCACTGGTGTGTCTTAAGTGAGGGGTTTCAAGCTGGTCTGGTCTGGAGTAGTTGCCCTATGAAGAGAAGCTGAAGGACAGGGGTCAGCCTGGGAGATGCCTGGTGCCTGGAGATGGCACCAAGGGGGCTGACAGCAGATGCTAGTAACTCCATGAAGGCTTCTGAGAAAAAGGAATCTAGCAATGAAACAACAGCTCTCATTTTGCTGTTCTGTAGCCCATTCTACAACAATTTTTTCCCATTTCTGATAAAACTGTGGTTGTTTGATTTGTCAGTGGTTCACTTTGACAGTCCTAGAAAGAAAGGTACACCCCATATGAATGGAAGAACAGGACATTTCATATCCCCATGGTGAAGGGAGGAGCACTGCTTGGGGAATAGCAGGGGAGAATGCTCCTAACCTGGTCTCCTGGGTTTTGAAGTTACCCCACAGTGGAGAATATGTTATCTATATTGCGCTATTAAAAAAGGATGAAGAAATTTTTGATGCCACATACACTCTACTGAAGGCTCAGGGACACTACTTGCTGCCATATTTTGTTTATTAGACCAGTGAAACTTCACAAACTCACACCTCTGCATCCACAAACTCCAGTTTGTCTCCTAATAACATGGTGTATCTCTAGAGATGGAATAGATTTATAAGGTAAACTCATCCATCTCTCTTGTAATTCAGAATTGTGTCCCATATTGGGTAATTTCAAATGTTTTCATCAGTCAAGTCTGAACAGATTTGTATTTCCCAGTTTTCTGAAATACTGTTCCTCAATAGATGTCACTATTTAGGAAATGTCACATGGAGAAAACAGCTTTAAGGGACATCACTCTTAGGAGAGACATTTTATGTTACACTATCTTGTGTCTTGAACTGCTAAGAACAAAGAAAGGGTACATACTCCTTTCAGGGTGAGGTTCTGTTTCATTTTCCTTTTATGTGCTACATATGTGACAGACACATACACATAACAGACAGTTATGATCATGGAATCATGGAATTGCCTTGGTTGGAAGGGACCTAATCCTATCCCTCTTGTAATAAAACTAGTTTAGACTCAATTTCTCAGTCTTTGATTGGATCAATCCTTTTGCAAATGAATCCGCTCTAAATGAATTTACAGCTCAAGCCTATTTTCCCATACAGTAGAAAGTGGTCTTATTTCACTATCAATTATGTATGACAATCTAATACAGGCCTGATGCACATATGCAGGTGGGAGATCACTTTGCCCATTAGGGGGCATTAATGACATTTATTTCTCATTTCACAGAAGGCTTTTGTCATAATATCACCTCTAATCCTATTTTCTGTGTCTAACAGGAAATATATTAATACTCGCTTCTTAAAGAAATGTTGCAGCTTCATCTTGACGTTGCCCCAGGCTTATCTTCAGCTGCGTGTGGCTGGAGCTGAGAACATGCTCAGCATTTGGAAGAGAGGAACTGGGAGGTTTCAGTGAGAGATATTTCTGTCTGAGGATGAACCAGGCTGCAAGACTCTGCCACAATTTTCAGCCCTCCAAAGTTGTGGGGCTTGCATGAACTAGGGTTTTGCTCCAGTTCTGGAAAAAGGCAGGAATCCTTTGTGCAAAATTGGGCACAGATGTGGGGATGGATATTGCACATCACTGCCATTCTTAGCTGGTTGCATATCAGATTTCATTTGAAGATCTCATGCAGATTTCAAATTGTACTGTGTTACTTCTCCAGTTGCACAAGCAAATGTGGCTGAATCCCACTTGGTGGTAGAGAGGGACCTTGTTTGGGAGAGGATTTGTTTGCTTGCCTTGCTGTGTTTCTGCAGGAAGGGAAGGAGGAAGGAGTGAGCATAGGAGCAAGGGCTGGAGAAACAGAAGAGTTTGGGTTGGGGGGGACCTTAAAGATCATCTAGTTTCAGCCCCCCTGACAATAGGCAGGGACACCTCCCACTACATCAGGCTGCTTAGTGCCTTGTCCAGCCTGGCCTTAAACACCTCCAGAGGGGGGCATCCACAGTTTCTCTGAGCAACTTGTTCCAGTGTTTCACCACCCTCACTGCAAAGAACTTTCTTATATCTAGCCTGAATCTATCCTCTTCCAACTTACATCCATTATTCCCAGTCCTGCCATCACATATCCTATTAAAAAGTCCTTGACTTCTAGCACTTCTCTTAAAGAACTAAAACATAGAATCATAGAATGGTTTGGGTTGGAAGGGACCTCATCTAGTTCCAAACCCCCTGCCATGGGCAGGGACACCTGCCACTAGACCAGGTTGCTAAATGCCTCATCCAGCCTGGCCTTAAACCCTTCCAGAGAGGGGGCATCTACAGCCTCTCTTGGCAACCTGTTCCAGTGTCTCACCACCCTCACAGTAAAGAACTTCTTTCTTATATCTAGACTGAATCTTCCCTCTTCCAACTTACATCCATTATTCCTAGTCCTGCCATCACATATCCTATTAAAAAGTCCTACCCCAGCCTTTCTGTAGGCCCTTTCAGGTACTGATAAGCTACTATAAGGTCCCCTCTGAGCCTTCTCTTCTCCAGGCTGAACAACCCCAACTCCTTCAGCCTGTCATAAGGGAGTTGCTCCAGCCCTTTGATCATTTTCATGGCCTTCCTCTAAGAAGATCACACCTGGTTCTGCAAGCACACACCACCTCTTCATTATGGGTGTCCTTCCCCACTAACACAGGGCTGATGTCTCAGCGGACTGTGGCCATTTGCCCTCATCAGCTGTAAATGAAAGCATCCATTGCTTGCTCTCCAATGCACTGTGCTGTACCATAAAGCTAGAAAATGAGGCAAAATCAAGTCTCCTTAAGGCTAGCTGTATTTGGGGTATGCTTTTATACATGCAGAACATGCAGAGTATGAGGGAAGGTGCTGCTATTTACCAGCAAAGCATTCCACTTAGCCCATGAAGGGCTAGGCATTTTCAGTTTATCACATATAGAGTAGATTTTTGTTGTCTGCAATGGATAGAGAGGAGCCCTGAGGGAATTAATAAAGCTCATGCCAAGAAGTTTTAACTTAGACATGCATAAGGAATAAATTAATTTTTAATACATTTTTAAGAAGTTTTTTTTTGGCTTGAAACCATCATGCCTGGTATGTTTATAAAGGCACCCATAGCATACTTCAGTTAGAAGTCTGTCAGTGTTTCCACTGTAAACTCTCTTTTCAGAGGTTTATGTTATAATTCCAATATAAAATTCCATGCAGGCAAGAAAAACTAGCACTGCTCTTGGCCTGGGAGTGGCATTTTCCTCAGTGTTTTTGTTGTTGTTTTTTGAATTTTTGATTTTTTTAAAATTAGTTTTTCTCTTAACACCATTTGATTGATGTTATTCTTTCATCATTGGTAAACTTTTAAAATGCATCCTGATGTGTTATTGGGTACAAATGAACTTGTGTGTGTTTCTTACACTTCGAGTTAAAAATACTCCTGAAGCTCTAATTAGAATTTAGTAAATCATGAGCTAATTTTCTGCAATGTCCCAATGTAAGATTAAGGACAAAATATTAAATCAAGCAGGAACTGTAATGACCAAGTCCCACTAATGCTCTCTAACTGCCCCTCCCAGAAGTGCTATTGGGCATCTTGCAGTTTGGACTCCCTTTCCTGCCAAGCAGCTGCACTCCCATTGGCAGATGATGTATGAGCTCACTGGGAGAAGTTTGACTGGTATCATACAATCATAGAATGGTTTAGGTTGGAAGGGACCTCAAAGATCATCTAATTTCAACCCCTCTGCCATGGACAGGGACACCTCCTACTAGACCTGGTTTCTCAGTGCTTCATCCAGTCTGTCCTTAAGCACGTCTAGGGAGGGGGCATCCACAACCTCTCTGGGCAACCTGTTCCAGTATCTCACCACTCTCACAAAAAAGAACTTCCTTCTTATATCCAGCCTAAATGCAATTTGCATCCATTCCTCCTAATCCTGGCATCCTGTACCCTATTAAAACGTATCACAGAGAGGAAGAGAGACCATCACATGCACCATCTCCTCCCTCATACACTTTTTTTCCTATGAGTGCCATTAAACACATGTTCTCACAAGACCTCCAGAGGAAGTGAAGGGCTCAAAATTCCATTCACCTATTATGTAAAAAAATGTTAATATTAGTTTTAAATAAAAGGTTTATAGTTCAATATCTGCTCATGAAAGCAGAAAAATCCAGTGTTAGGCTAATGAGGCAGTTTCACCCTTATGGGCTTCTTTGTTGCCTACAGGCTTATAAAGTCTCTTAGCACTGGGTAACGTTACACACCATATGTGTTGCCTGCACTACCTCAGCTCAACAGGGCAGATTAAGGACAGAGTTTCCGCCTACCCTTTGAAGATTTATATCAGACCTTTTAACCTCCTGTGAAAACAGTTTGGTGATTTAATTCTTTTTATGATACCCAACAACAGCTTTTCTACTTCCATAAACACTGTGTAGCTCTTGTGCTGTAAACAGCCGTAAATCCAACCAGGTTCCTCCATACTGGAGCAAGGCAGGATATAGAGCAACAGGGTTCAAACCCTTGTGAACTTTCTCTCCTGCCAATTGGGGTTCACAGAACTTGTTGAGTTTGTAAACTGTTCCCTCCCTTCTAGTCCTCTTGTCATCTCAATTTAAACAAACAAATATACTTGGAGTATTTTGTGTTTTGCATCATTGTTGTGAGAACAGGCTTGACATTCCAGACTGACACATATGGAGACCATATACAATGCAATCTCTCTGTGGTCTCACGGTCCTTCACCTCCCTCACTGGGTTCAACATTGCATATGTTAGAGGAGTTTCAAGACAGTCTCCCTAGAAGCCATGTCTGTGATATAGTATTGAGATTTCCAGCTTTTATTCATCATTCTACCTATCTGAGTTTTGGACCTCCTATTGTCATTTCCACATGCCATACAACAATGAATGAATGCATTACACACCACATTACTGAGAAGTACTTTTATGGTCATGGCCCTGATTCAGAGAGAGATTAAATGACTTGGTGAAAGTCACACAGGAAATTTGTGACACAGCCAAGAATTTCCTGAAAGCAAAACCTACTGCTTTTAATCATCCCTTTTTCTAGTTCTTCCTTGGTAGTACTCGAAGCTGAGGTGAAGCCTATGTTGAGTATTCATCTCTGCTTATACACTCATTAGGAGAAGCTCTGCAGACCTTTCTCTAAAGAGCATCTCTAAGCAAGGAAAGGAGACAAAGGGCAGGAGAAAGGACTCATTAGCTGCATCCCACGTATGCACGTGTCAGAAACCAAAACACAGAGCCAGCAAAGCTGTTTGCTCCAGGCCACACAGGAAGTTTGCAGCAGAGACTAGGGATTTAATCTGCATTCCCCCAAATCCTAGCCCAGTGCTTTCAACATCTTCCCTAACCAGTTCATATTTCACATGAAATGCAATCTATATTATATGGCCCTGGAATTTTATTTATTTTTTTTTTCAAACTCTCCTTTCCTCTCTGAAATAATATAATCCAGGAACATTTACACTGAACTTTTGAACCTTTGATGTTTAAGTGGGTTTGAAATTAAGCAAACTGTGTTTCCATGTTGTTAATTGGAATCACTCTGCCTGGATCTTTGAGCAGCCTCCACATGGTTAACTTCAAACTCTCATGTCAGCCTGAAGGAAAAAAAAATCAGATCCTATTAAATGTGCTAAACATTTTAACTGTACAAAATCAGGAGCAGGGTAGATCTTTTGAAAACTGAATCAGGAGAATGACAGGCATCTGTGTGTATACTTCCTCCTGCCTGGGTTGAAGGTCATTATTTTGAACTAATAGCTGACCCTTTTGGCCTCTGGAAGGCCATTATGCTTAATGGCCTGAGCTAATTTGCTGTGCTACAGGGTTGGCTGATCTTTATTTTAATCTCCTGCACCTTCTCCTGCTCTTGTGGGGAAAGCAACTGTTCTGATATAATCCAGTTGGCACCAAGTTGCCTAGGGGAGGGAACAGACGAGCTGCTATGAGACAGGACTATACAGTAATTTACTAAGGCTTCACTCTCCTGGCAAGATTAAAAAAAAACAAAAAGAAGGGAAGGCATATGCATTCACGTGCACACCCATATGTGTGCACACAGCGTAAGAGTGTGGGAGAGCAGGAGAGGGAAGGAAAAGGCAAGAGAAGGAATGAGGGAAAGTGGAAGAGAGACATACCTCTGCAAGCAAATCTACATTTCTAACCCCATTTTTCTTCCTTAGAGCCACCTTGAAAGAATAACACCCAAATGATTTGCTGCCAGGGAACAGAAATAACTCTGCTGGTACTCCTTCTCACAAAATCAAGTACCTATTGGAAATCCTTTGCCAGCCATGTGTGCCTATGTCTCTTCCAGCACTACTGAAGAGGTTGTCATGAGTGACTGGTTTTAAAATCAGCTGAAAGAGAAAGGAAACACAGAAAGAGAGAGCATCAGCTGCTAGAGGTGTATTCTCAGAGGTGAGGCAAGGCCTCTTGGGGTGTTTTGCTCACAACCTTTGTCCAGATAGAGAGATTTTATCTCCTTTAAACCTTTCTTCATGCCTGCAGCCCAGGGATGAGGGGTCAAGGTTTGACACAAAGAGCATCAGTTTTGCTTAGATGGGGTAAGGCTCTCCACTGCCAGTTAGGCTGGGGCTGCGGGGGTGCCAGGCAAAGAATGAAACAGCTCTGATTCCCTCTCCAACCATTTTATCCCTTCTCTGAAGAGCAGTGTGTAGCAGAGTCTTTGATTTCTGTGTCAGCTGACATCGTTTTGATTTTGCTCCTTCCTTTGCTGATCCCTGTCTGCTGCACACCTCCTGTGCCCTAAGCAATGGGGGGACACAGTGGCAAAGTGTAAAGTCAGCAGCAAACTGGAGATTTTACAGTAAGTGAGACCTTGCATGTTGAGTAGGAAAGCTGCTTTACATATGTGTGCTTTTGTGTCTGCAGCCACACATGCATGAAATAGCCCAGAAATGTGCACAGCATGATCAACTACTGCAAATCACAGGTCCTCATTCCTCCCTTTTCCCACTAATTTTCCATGGTCTGCTGCTTTTGCTGATATCTTGTCTAATGTATTGTGGTTGACTGCTCAGGGAGGCTTGGACACTCTGCTTCCTATCTGTGCTATGCAGAAAACTGCAGAATGAACTGAGGCTTGGAGCTGTGTGCTGTTGGTTTTCCCCACCCATACCCATTGTGTGGGCAGCACGTGGTGTCTCTTTGTGGGGCTTCAGTCCTTTCAGTGCTGGACTCATCCAGATGTGAGTGGCAGAAGTCCTGATCATCCCTGATCCAGTCACTGAAGCTGGGTCCTACCAGACAGACCAGTCTTGCCAGGAAAGTCAATGGAAATGCAGTATTTATCTTCACAGCTCAGCCCTGGGTCTGGGGCTGTCCCTCTGAACTGTGTCAGGGCTGTTGTGACTGAATTACTGACAACAGCAGCCTTGACATTCAAGGGCAGGGTAGAGAGCTGATATGCTCAGGTTTCTGAGTTCTAAATATATCACAATTGTGCTCAGAAATTACATCAGAAAAGGCTATGCAGATGAACTTGCATTACATTTCTGACCCCCACTCAGAACCTATTGTCTCTGGGACTTGTGAAGGATGCCCAGAATCACAGCTGCGCTGGGGAAGGGAATGCTGTTCCAGTGGTCCTGGGGCACCACATGTCTCTACCACATGTGGGGAGGAATTTTCCCATGAGGTGGCCTGAGCTGGTGGCCCAGGCACAGCCATGTGCACTGAAAATCCTTCACTGGACTTGAAGGACAGCTTCCCATCGGCTTTGGTCTATCAAAAGAGCCCAGGCTCCAGGATCTTTGTCAGATCCCACACACCTCAGGGGTATTAAACACACCTTTAATCTTTTTTACTATATCAGCCTGAAAATTTGACATACTGCCCTCTACATTTTAACCTCTCAAATAGAAACATTAATTTTAAAAGCAATTTCTTGCAGTAAATTGGTCAAAAGAAAACAATTAAAAATCAGGAAGTAAAAATTATATGTCTGAAACACCACACAGCTCACATGGGTTTGCCATGTTTCCTGCGGGGTTATCATGGATTTCTCTTCACTTTTTTAAAAAAATCCTGTTGTAAGATCTTCGGGTTTCTAACACTTCGTATTGTAATTCTCCCTCACAAGCTTGCCCATGGCACAGGGTGTACCCTAGTAAAATAAAAGGCCTCCTGCAGGTGGTGCTACAATGCTGCAAGTATTTTTAATTAGACTAGGCAGAAAAAAAAGGCCACCATTATAATTTTTCTATCATTACAAAAAATGAAAACCCGTTGTGAGAGTAGCTCATTAAAGGCAGCATAGTTCAAACTAGCCTCATGTGAAGATGTACAAATAATGCATCCTGTAGACCTGAACCCAACACACTCTCTCACTGACAGAGCTCCACTTTCTTAACACATCTAGCAGTTTTGTATTAAGAAAAACATTTATTCTACCCTTGCAAATTCTGAAGGAAATTTTGGCCTTACAATCTGTACCCCAATGACCTGTGTATTCAATAAGTATGGTGCAAAATGAGGACAAAGTAGCTGTAAGATTTCATGTACCAGACAGGTTAGTATTTCACACTTCACAGCATCAGTATTAACATACAAGCAACAGACAAGAGGGGGAATTTATATATTTTATAGAGGAAATAAATCTAGGGAGATATATCCATCTGCTAATTAAAAAAAACCCTTCATAGTTTGCAAATCTCAGATTTTCCACAGAGTGAACAAAACAGCTTAGCTTAGCCAGCTTGGTCCATCAGATTTATTTTGCACAGCTAGGACTTGTTTGCCTTTAAATGGTATCGGATGTCACAACAAAATGAGGGCATTATGGAGGAAACAAAGGTAACCTGTGGAGCAAAATGCTGCTGTTTAACACCTTCATCACTCAAATGGTCCTAAAAGATAGTTTTTCTGAGATTTTCTTTCTTTAGAAGTGGGATGTTTTGCTACCTTCTTACCTGCTTACATTTTAATTTCTCCTTGAGTTCTTTTTTTTTTCAGATTTATTAATTTACTTAAAATGAATAATAAAATAAAATGAAACCTTTGGGAAAAAAGGCAAAACAATAATCTTTTCATATTAAACAAGAGATTATTTGTTTTTAATATCCTTTAATATTGCTTCAGCTTTCAGTTTTCGTTTTTGTCTCAAGTGTATGTGAAAGAACTTTTTTAATGAAAATATGGTTTAAATGTATCTGTTCAGTAGACACTAACTATTACAATCCAGGTTGTCTTTTGCTTTAGATAGCCTGGCATGGAATTCTTTGAACTTTCCCCATTTGCACTTGCTCGGGGAAAGAAACAATTAAGTTATCAACACAAATGCATCCAGGGTTGTCAGATCACAAAATGAATGAAGGCTGAATGATGATGTAGTACCAACACTTCCATAAGAAACAACTTAAATTAAATTAAAAATGCAATAACAATAATTAAAATGTATGAGATATGGCTCTCAGCTGAGCTTGAATCTCAATGTTTGATTTGATTTCCTTTTTCCCTCCTTCCCTGTGTACAGCACCTGAGAGTTCCCAGGGAATTTACAGAGAGAGGCAGATTTGGAGACAGTAATATCCTGCTCTTCAGTGGTATTTCAAGGAAAGTCAGAGCTGGTACATTGTTCATTTATTCTTCATTCTCTCATTTGCAGAGAGACACAATATGTCTGGGTTACCATCACTATTAGCTGCTCAACAACAAACTGGTTTTTATACTTAGAGAAGAGGTTGCCACTTGTAAATGAAAAGTTTGTTAGTACCCACAAGTTGAACTGAGAGGATACTGTGTTATATGCATTCATTTCCTCACAATGTGCTATTGTGATCAAGTAGATATTCCTTATTTAATGTAATATCACACCTGGCACAACTTTTTTTAATGAAATGAAACTATTCATGCAGATATGGTTTCAAAACAAAAAACTAATCTCTATCACAAACCAACCATGCTTTCTTGAAAAATCAGATACATAAAGGGGACACAGAGACATTTTCTGAGGTTCCTTTGAAAAGGTCCAGTCTGCAACAGAAGGCCATGATGAAAATAAATGAGAATAGAAAAATTTGGTGTCTGCGTATTCACAGCTTTCTCCCTCTTAGGAAGAAAGCTTTGCCCTAGAGAGTTAACAGTTCACATTTTTGAAGACATTAACCTTGGGGACTATTCATTTGGATGTTATTTATGGCCTTCTTGAAACATATCAGTGTGTCCTTGAGGGTACAGGAATGAGACTGGGTCCAGACGTAGCACTCCAGGGCTTTCTGCAGATAGAAGCAGATCTCCCTGGAGGATCCTTCCTCTACAACTGATGCGTTTTATAACTCTCTTCCTTTCTTCAGAGCTCTGTGTGGGTTAGAGCACAGGAACAAGATTAGGGGAGGACACCTGGTTTGCAAAGCCCAAGGGGTTTAGGTGGTACCTAGTTCATAGCTGCTCAGTGCAATGGAGAGTGATTTATGGTCACAGGTAGCTGCAGAGATTTAGGCATGCAGGGCATTCCAATGACGGGGACATAGAGACTCAGGGCACATTGACAGAGTGTGTTTGGATGAAGCCAGTGTTGCATTCAGCCACCTCATGTGGCATTGAGGCCACCATTAAAGAAAATAGTATTTTTGTAGTTTTATTTTTCTGTAGTATATGAAATTCCTCTCCATATTTTTTTTTATCTCTGCTGCATGCACATCACCACAGAGTTGGTGTGAAGGGTAACCAGATACTGGTTGTAAAGTACTGTAAGAATGATAACAATGGAAACAACAACAATAATAATAGTAATAATGGTAATAGTAATAATAATAGTAATAATCATCATCACTACTTTGTAGGAACATAATGCTCTTCTAAAATAAAAAATCTGCTTTTAAATTTGTTAATGTAATAGAATTATGGAGTAAATTTTTGCTGATTGAAAAATAAATTGCTGTATCTTTACCTGTGAAAGGAAATGATAGTGTTGTATTCTTGGCAAAGCTGCCCAATGGTACTTCTGCAGGTTATAATTTAATGGCTGTAGCAATTTTTAAAAAGGAGATTTGATATTGGCATAACAGATATCCACCTATAACTATTGGAAAAAGTACAAACTATTGGGGTAGAAAGAGCAAGGCATTATTTACGAAAGAAGACCACAGGCATTTTGTATTTAGTGAAGAATTTCCCCTGGCTAAGTAGCCTATTAATACAAACCTGAAGAAACCAAAAAAAACATTTCTATATTAGTTCTCTACTCAGCTGCTAATAGAAGGCCTGGTGTAATTCCTTTCCACAAAAAAGGAAAGGGAGTTTTCTTTTTCACTGAAATTGTCACCAACTATGTTTCACTTGAATGACATTGCAAGATTAACATAGGCATAAAGACTACAGGTTAAATTGAGAGGCTTTTGGTCATAACCAGTTTGTCTTGAGTACAAGAAATTAAATGGATGGAAACAAAGAACCAGAAGGTTTAGCTGTGTGCCTCCCTCAATGCTGTACTACATCTGGAAAGCTCTTGTCTCTATTCCCTGTGAAAATAAAAGTAATGATCCACCACATCTTTCACTATACCATTGAAAAGTTATCCATAGAGTAGCCTGAGAGTAGCTTCATTACATGGGAGAAGCCCCAGACATGAAGCCTCACCATAGACCAGTTAACTTTACAAGCCATGAGTAGACCTTGGAAAGGACTAAATAGCTCTCCTAGACATAAGTTAATCTGTTAATAATTGGAGTGGCCTAAAAACAATATGCAAAATATTCATACTCAAACTGAACTGATCACAGACCAGAAGAATATGTTGGCCCTTCAGATTGTTCAGCTTAATGTTTCTTGGAAAACCTAATAATACTCAAAGCAAAGCAGAAACAGAGTAGAAGAAAATTGAATATTGCCCTTGTAGTCAGAAACTGCTTGTGCAAAGTGGTGGCTGCAATGCCTCACACAAAACACAGTTACTGTTTGTTCTGTGGAGAAGTTTATAGCTACATGGGCAGAAAGAAAAGGATAAACAAAATACAGACACAATTATTTTCCTGTGATGCAGGGAACCTTTACCTTTTATTTCCATGTGTATTAAATCGCTGTCCTCCTAGGTCTTTTTGAAAAGAATTACTTTAGCTTACAAATTGCAGGGTACAGTTCTTCAAATGCAGCAAGGATATAGATATAGTGCAGCAAGGATATAGATTTTATTCTCCGTTCTGTGTTAAACACCCCAAATGTTAGGAAATTATGTACCTGGATAGCAAGTCATGGGCTAACTGGATTGCCACTTGGAAGTCCTGGACAGAAGCAGGTTCTCCTAACCCAGGAAGATTTTCAAGAGTTCAGAATTCCCATTCTGAATGACAATGAAAGGTTATGCTTAATAAAACTTTTATTTATTTTTTTTTCCAAATTGCAATCACCTCAGGTAATACAGTACAGATCAAGTGATTTCAGTAGCAGCAAAATGCTTAATTTATTGAAATATTTCTCTCACAAAATATGTTCATTCTACTTTACATTTAATTTTATTTCTATATGAAAACTTTCATAGCAGAAATGCTATGAAAACATGAGAATTTTTTTTTTTTAATAACATAGTTTTTAAACTGTGATGATATTGGAGACTGGGTATTGGCCAAACAGCATTTTTCAGTGAGAAATATGTTAATGTGAATGCCAGCTTTTCCAAAAGGATGAGTTTATGGAAGAGAGAAAGAAGTGCATAATTTTGAAAGTCTCTTTCATGTACATTTGTGTTCACATGCAAGGAACAGTCACCAGAAAACCACACCAAAAGGACTAGAAACAATGGATATAAACTAGAGGGGGATAGATTTAGACTAGACATAAGAAAGAAATTCTTTACAGTAAGGGTAGTGAAACACTGGAATAGGCTGCCCAGGGAGGTTGTGGATGCCCCCTCTCTGGAGGTGTTCAAGACTAGGCTGGACAGGGCACTGGGCAGCCTGGTCTAGTGGGAGGTGTCCCTGCCTATGGCAGGGGGGTTGGAACTTGATGATCTTTGAGGTCCCTTCCAACCCAGACTATTCTATGATTCTATGATTAAGGAGGTTACTGTGGAGGTACTGTAGTTAGCATTAGTCCTGCATTTCCTTCATGTTTTTTTCCTGAAAAGCTGCAATAAAACAACTCATCATTAGAATAAATTGTCACATCCTAAGAATAGCTAAAATTTGTTAGAACTGTCTAGTGTTTACTTTTAAGTTTTTTCTACAGTATTAGAGAAGAAATCAATAGCTGCTAAAAAAATCAGTTTTGACATTTGGAATCTGACACTCAAAGTTGACATGTTTTTTTCAATGTTTTCTTTGCCATTTCTTCTCAGTAATCTTTGACTGTTGCTGGTGGCTTTGCTTTATTCTGCACTTTGGATGTGTGGAAATGGTTCCACTTACTCTGTCTCAGAGAACTGAAGGTAGAAAAGCTTTTTAAAGGAAGCTTTAGGGTTGGTGTTTTGGTTTTTTTTTTTGCTGTGAAATGTCATGTAGGAGTGTTGCTTTTTAAGTTCTCTAACACATGATGGGGACTGGTGGAGGAGCGGATACAAACTTTAGGATATTCTGGGAGTGAGAAAGTCTTTAATTAGATGTATAATTTTTTTGCAAATAAATATGTTGCTTATGATTAATGTTTGCTTCCCACAAAATATTTTGACCTTTGGTAAAAAGAAAAAGAGCAAACCACTGAAAACAGGAAATTTAAATCCAGAAATGTGTACTAAGTCCACAAGGATGAACATACTTATGGTATTTCCTGCTCCCTTTCTCTTAGCTTCTGGCTGCACTAGGCAGCATATCTGCTAGTTTGTCCTTGTAACTACAGTGTTTTGCAGCAGAGTGCAGAATATGTTGATCAGTCTTCCTGGGAGGATGGAAGGAGGATGGTAGGAGACTACAGTGTTTTGCAGCAGAATGAGAGATAAGAATATGTTGATCAGTTTTTCTCAGAGGATGGAAGGAGTAGAGAGCACATGTGATATGATTTCTGCAAAGCCCTTGCTCACACATTCATCTCTGCATGTGTCAGGAAAGCTTCCAGCCCATAGTTTACATACACCAGGGAAAGACTTGCATCCAATTCTGAAGCCCTCAGCACAGGAAGGACATGGATCTGTTGGAATAGATTCAGAGGATGGCAGCAAAGATGTAGGAAGTCTAGAGCTGTCTGTACAGATAGACTGAGAAAGTTGGGGCTGTTTGGATTGTAGAAGAGGAGACTCTGTGGAGACTTTATAGTAGCTTTCCATTACCTGAAGCTAGTCTAGAGGACAGCTGGATAGGGATTTTTTAGGAGGAAGTATAGCAATAGGATGAGGAGTAATGATTTTAAATTCAAAGAGGGGAGATTCAGATTAGATATTAGGAAAAAATTATATTTTGTGAATGATGTTAAACAGAAACAGGTTGCCTAGTGAACTTAGAGATACCCCATCCCTGGAAGTCTTCAAGGCCAGGCTGCATATAGGGCTCTGAGCAACCTGGTCTAGTGGGAGATGCCTCTGCCCATTGCAGTGGGGTTAGA
Organism: Turnix velox; assembly: GCA_013400935.1. Lineage (NCBI taxonomy): Eukaryota > Metazoa > Chordata > Aves > Charadriiformes > Turnicidae > Turnix > Turnix velox. Next base: position 74,422 of record VZTY01011099.1, read on the forward strand.
ACTATACAATCTTCAAGGTCACTCCCAACCCAAACCATTATATGACTTTATGATTTGTACACATACAGATGTATGTGTATCTTCATTCCAAATATAAAATGGGATTAATCTTGGTTAATATTGTACAAAAAAAATTAGACTCTACCTAAAGAGTTATTTTCCCCTTAGGATGTGGACACAAAGAGGGAGTAGTTTCATCCTAAAGTAGAAATCGAAGATCAGTCTCATAAATCCCTCACTCTCCCCTCTTCTCCCTCCAGTTAATTTAGGAAAAAAAAAATAAATCCCAGTGTTATGCCATACCAATAGAGCTTGGAAGGAATAGTCCAGGGATGCAGCTCTTTCCCACATCGTACAC
>VZTY01011099.1:76101-142664 GCA_013400935.1 Turnix velox
AGAGATACCCCATCCCTGGAAGTCTTCAAGGCCAGGCTGCATATAGGGCTCTGAGCAACCTGGTCTAGTGGGAGATGCCTCTGCCCATTGCAGTGGGGTTAGAACTATACAATCTTCAAGGTCACTCCCAACCCAAACCATTATATGACTTTATGATTTGTACACATACAGATGTATGTGTATCTTCATTCCAAATATAAAATGGGATTAATCTTGGTTAATATTGTACAAAAAAAATTAGACTCTACCTAAAGAGTTATTTTCCCCTTAGGATGTGGACACAAAGAGGGAGTAGTTTCATCCTAAAGTAGAAATCGAAGATCAGTCTCATAAATCCCTCACTCTCCCCTCTTCTCCCTCCAGTTAATTTAGGAAAAAAAAATAAATCCCAGAGTTATGATATGCCATACCAATAGAGCTTGGAAGGAATAGTCCAGGGATGCAGCTCTTTCCCACATCGTACACTAGGACACCATGGAATACATTTATCCCTTTTTGCAAGAATTTTCTTCCTATTGTTCCTAAAAATCAAAGTGTCTAATGAGAAGACTGTAAAATCTAATGCATTTTTATATATAAATATTTTACTCTTATCTAAGGTGTTCTCTTGCATCTCTTGAAGTACTCAACTGAGAATTATTTTACAACTTGGGAAGTAGTTTAGAAATATCTAGAAATAAGTAATTTTTTTTTCTGAATGTATAATGGGATATGATAGTCTTCAGTAATCCACTAGATACATTACATCATTTATTGTTGCTGCCTATGGAAGGGGGGTTGGAACTCAATGATCTTTAAGGTCCCTTCCAACCCAAACTATTCTATGATTCTATGATTGTTGGCAAAGCATTCAGATAATGTAGGAGTTGCTTTGCAACAGAACCAAATTAGCTTCAACTCAAGATAAAATTTGATCAGAATCCATTTTATTTTAAGCAGTTTCTCCATTAAAGTATGTCTGTATCTTCATTTCCCAGTCAGGAGCAGAGGCAGAAGTTCAGAAAAAGCTGTTCTTTTTGTTTACTGAGATGAGAGATCTTAAAAAGAACATGAGAAAATTTCTTCTGTGACAGATTTCAACTCTGGAAGATTCACCTGCAGGAGGGATCCATATACTAATCTCTAGATCACTGGAGATTTTCTTCAATCTGAGAGTTATTTGCTTTGTGTCTTAAAATATGTAGCTGGAGAAGTTTCAAGTAGAGATTATTTCCTTTTCCTGTTAGACTTATAGTTTCTGAATTAACTATTATTCTCAAACTATCCCCTAAAACTCATCTACACTGTGATTTCATTGTACACTGCTTGTTTTTCAGTATACAATCCTTCAATGAAAACACCTCTCTTGTACAGTGTGTTGCAGATGGATGATTCTCTTTCTCTGTGTGTAAATGCTGCTGATGCCAAGTATTGCCTACATGAGGGGTAGAAGGCATCTGCATGCCTTGGGTGAGGGGAAGTAATACCTGCCAAAAGTAGGAGGTTTCCATTTATAGGATTTCTTAGTGCAGTTCCAGTGGAGGTCACAGGTATCTTATTATTACTGATACAGCCACTGATAGAAGAAGTGTGCCTTCAGAAAAGACAAGATCTAGCTTCTTGCCAGTACTTTTTATCTACATCTATGTTAATAGATTTAATCAATCTTTATGCCATTTAATTACAAGCCGTATTTTGGCTTAAGCCAGTTGGCATTCTCCCAGAGGTGTCCCAGAGAGAGTTCAGAAGTCTGCAGAGAGGCATCTCCCACCAGACCAGGATTCTCAGAGTCCCATGCAGCCTGGCCTTGGAGACTTCCAGGGATGGGGTATCGCTAAGTTGACTAGGCAACCTGTTCCTGTTCAACATCACTCAGAATAAAGAATTTCCTCCTAATATCTAATTTGAATCTCCCCTCTTCAGTTTAAAATTATTCCTAGGAAATAATTCAGGTGTGGCCACCCTGTTTTGGAAGGTGGGAGTATGGAGGTAAATCAGTCTCTACACAACTCAACACAGACAATGATCCCAATGCAATGTTCCTTAATAAGACGGATCTTGCTTTAGATTTTACAATGCTTTCAACTGCTCAAAATAACAAAGAGCAATGATATGAAATAGAATACTGAACCTAAATTAAGCTACCTTGGGGGCTATAAGAGTCAATTTTTGGTGACAAAAATGGAGACAGGGGTTGTTACCTTGAATTCATACTTTTCATTCCTCTCCTACCATAATAAGAAACAGAAGATGACAGGAAAATCATAGTATTTAACCCACTGTGAGGTCTCTGATGGGTTCTGGTTTAACCATACACGAGCCTTTTGGCAAAGTTCATTTTGAAAGGAGTCAGGAAGCCAAACCGAAGTCTTATTGGGGGGTATTAATGCCCTTTCTATGATGTGGTCTCATCATGTCACTCAGGAATGAGGCACTTGCTGTTACATTAAACACAAAAATAACACAGGAAATTGATTTATGTTGGCACAGTTTTCCTATTTTAAATTATTTACCTGAAATCCAAACCAGAACTGCAGTCAAAGTATAGTTCAGAGCTCAGATTTCTTGGGCTCACATGTTAGAAAACTCAACATTTGTTCCAGATGGTCCATCTGACTTTGATTACTATTTTCTGGTAAATAAAATGAAGAGGGTACATGCATTCACTGCCACACAGAAAGAAGTTAAAATAATGTCAAGAGGTTTATGAAATAAATTAATGAAAGTAGCCAGAAAGTGAGAATTTATTTAAAGAAAGTTATGTTTGCTTTTAGAAAAGATACTTAATATTCTCTTTTACCTGTGGATGCTTGTATTGATATTTGGACAGATGAGAAAAATGCAAGGAGACACCCCTCATATTACTTAGTAAGAAATTCTATCCACCAGATATCCAACATAAGTTTGCAAGTATGGACAGAAATGAAAAAAAGATTTTTCACTTTTTAAGAAGGTACGTTTTCTGATGAAATTTACAACTGCCTTATAGAAAAGAGGAGACTAAAGGTTGGAGGGCATCTGAGAGTGTCAAGATGAGGAACCAATTAAGGTAGGTTGATATCACTTTACTGAGAGCCTGCCAAATTGTAGTGTAAGTATTAGTGGTAACATTTTTGAGATGGCAGGATTTGCTTAACTTTCTGATTATCATTAGGCTTTTTTTCCTCATGATTTTGTGCTCTGGGTCCTTGCCAGAACCTGAAAAGGAAATACCTCTGTACCCTGAGAGAAACTATTTGTGAAGAATTTCTGGCTTGACCTTAAACAGGAATTGTCTGAAATTACAGGAAGGACTTTATACGAGATTTCCCTCCTAGCTTTGCAAATGTAAGCCATTCAGAGGTTTTGGGTGCTTATCAGCAGCTCCAGGAAGCATTTAAGGTTTGTCCAGTTTATAGCTAACAGGGAGAGGTCCCTGCAAACAGCAAAGAATAAAGCCATTTTCTCTTAAAGTTACTAGTTTCCTGATTATAAGTCAGCTTGGAATAGTATGGAGATGACAGTAAAAACAGTATATGGGCAGAATATTTTCAAGCTTAACATGCTTAGAGTGAGCATTCAGTGCTATTGTTGCTGTAGAAAAAAAGACTAAAGAAAGTAAATATGTGTGTACTTTATCTCACTAACGTTAGCTCTTCAGATTACAAGTAATCTGAAGGTCACAAGTAGACCTTTTCTAATGTGCATGGAGAAGGAAGATATTACCTGTCTAAAGACAAACAGTCTTAAAGTAGCTCTGTGTTATTTACCATAACTTCCCCAAAAAAGCAAGCAAACATCTCTGTAAACAGGTTTCCAAATCCATGTCTATAACTGTCACAGCACTGAGAAGATAAGTGAAAATGTAAGATGCTCATCAAAATATAGACACATTGAAAACATCACAGTGTGTAAGTACACCAACCTGAGAAGTACTACTGACTTGTGGTGGTCTGTCTCCACTCATAACCTGGTGCCTATTAGGAAGCTTCTGAAGTATGAGTGTGCTCATATGGTTGGGCCATGCAGTGTGCTTGCCTGTGGCACTATTCTTTGCTACTGGATATTTATTATAGATTTTTTTTAAGGAGGGCTCATTGCCATGCAAAGACAAATACATTTACGGGGTGATGACCTTGGATCACTTCATCTAAACTCTGGAGTGAGAAACCAAGAGGTGTCAGTCAAAATTACTTCTATTTTGGTGAACGAATACTCATGCTTATCTGGGGAAGTCAACTGATTTACAATTCTCTCCTTCAAGAAGTGGAGGAAGCAGTCTCCCATACTAATTTTTTTTGGGAATTAATTTATCATGTCTGCTCATGATTAGAGCTTTTCTTTATTAATGTGTAACAGTCCTGTATTAATGGGATCACTATCTCCTGTTGGTATTTTATTGCCAATAACCAGTGAAACAAACACCAGAGGGCTGTTTATTCGCATCTCAGTGTTATCAAGAAACTCAGATACAGTTTAAGATCTAAAAGCCAAACTAAATAAATATTCAGTGATTTTTCATTATTTTGACTGTGACTGTCTACAAGTCCTCTTCAGGTCCTTTTTTATCTTCAGGTTATTATTGTATTTGATGATGTTATTGTTATTATTATTCTTATTATTTAAACATAATACTCACTATTCTTACTCACTTAATTAGGTGCAGAGTGTGTCCACAGGGGAGGCATTTGCTCCATGGGGTTTGGAATGCTCTTATCTTATGTACTGAAGTGTTTAGTGTCATTTAATCATGGAGTAAGATAAAGCTTAATTTGACTTTATTTAAATTTAATTAACAGAAGAATTGAATCATTAAACTTGACACAGGAAAGCACACATTTTTGCTGGAAAGCTGTGCCAACTTAAACTGATATTCTATTTTACCAAAGGGTCATACATCTAGTGCATTCAGCCTAGACCTGAACTGGAGGCAATGTTGACTTTTAAAAGTAAAGTAGCAACTCATTTAAAGTTGTTTCTAAAGCCCACTGGAGTTTGTTTACATCTTCATAAGCTTGTCTCCTGTTTGACATTGTCCTCATTGTGTCTTGCTTGTTTGTCTGTTTATCCAGTTCACATAAGCTTGTGTGGTACGTGCATCACACCACCCTGTTGGGCTCAGAGATACTGAGCTGTTTTTCCTAAAGGATTTCTCTCTCTACTGCACAGACAAGTTCTATTCCTTTTTGTTAAAAATGCTTTACTCCCCAAACAAGATTTGTAGAAAGAATTAAAGAGATATCCCAGAATGGCACATACCCAGAGTACAATATATTTACAGGGACATTGTACTAGAGAATCTCTCCACCCATTATTATAGTGCAATGCCTAAGGTAACTTCTCTAGTAGCAAGAAACCAGACCAAACTTTCCACAGATTTATTTGAAATAAAGAAGTTCTCAGCATCTACGCCTGAAAACACAGTATGTGGCATTGCTAGTGCTTTATGGCTGTCTCAATGAAGAATCAGTGTTCCTAACAGTGAAAAAATATCAGACATAGATTTACCAGAGGAGAAAAAGGACTTTTCACTTTTTTTTAGTCATTATAGTGGGCTTATTGTGACATGAGGAAACTGCTCAGCTGAGCTGAATGGTAAAGATCCCTGAGAGCACAGTATGTGTCTCTGTCTCTCACACTCAACCTCACATAAGCATGCTGAAAAAACCATCCAATTTTTAAAAACATACCAAAATTATGTTGATCTTATAAATGTATATATGTAAGCTACTAAAGGTGTCAAGCTTCAAACACTGTTTCTTTAGATATTGACCTATGTCACACTGTAAGAGGTTCTCCAGCAAACAATACTCAACAGTTCAACTACTAACATGCTTGTCTTCACATCTTCCTAACTTTATCAGTTAAGCATTCTGTCTCCTACCCAGTGGAGGGATGCATTTTTAAATACATCTACAGATACAAATCCTGAATTTGTTTACAATAAAAATTTAGTGCATTTTCATTTATTCACAAGTAATTTTGCTTGATGCTTTATAAAGTAAAATCTATGAATAGTGGAAATAAGCTCAGTATAAGTTGGTGAGGAAGACAGTCTGATTTTAAGAGACTTTTTTGTGAAAAAAACATGGTTTTTTAATTGTTCTGTGTGACTTCAAGTCTTCGCAGTCTCAGAAATATGCTTTAGGAATCTGTCTTATATATTTGTTCTGCTTTACCAAAACCATATATTCATATGGATTTAAATAAATTATGCCCCAGAAGTCATTTTACACCCAATAATTCAGCTTCATATGAATTAGCTATGTAAATCTACATAACTTAAAAATATTTATTATGTTGTGAGGCAGACTGATCATCTGCCAAAGGATGATTTGTAGAGCTAATAGGTCTCTAAATAAAGACTAAAGAAGTGCAACATCTTTTCCAGCCCATGAAAAACAATGTAATATATGAATCTTAATCTTGAGCCACAAAAAATATGGAAAAAACATCCATGCTCAGAATTGATACAGTGAGAAACTAACTGTAATTTTAAATCTCTCAATGTTCTTAAAGGGATATTTCAGTGGTTGGGTTTTTTTGTGTTTTTTTTTTTTTTTTTTTAATTTTAAAGTTGTAACTCTTCTTAGAAATACAGGAATGTGATAGAAATGAGTATTTCTTTTCCATGGCGTCTATTCAAATTTTGTGTTTCTGAATCTGCTTATAGGGTCCATTGGAAGAGAAAGGCTCTGGGAAAGATCTTCATAATGAAAATCAAAGCCACCTAGTATGGTAATGGGGGTACTGTTTGAATGTGTGCTTGAACTGGGAACCAGCAGAGAACTGTCCAGTTATTCAACTGAACAATTCTCCAAATGAGTAGCTGAAGGATATGAGTGTAAGATGAAAGGGCACCCTTAATCAAGGAGCTTAGGAAAGGACTAGAGGGAAAAAAAAAAAAAAAGGTCTCTGCCACAGATTGCAGATTGCAGAGCCTTTGGTATAAAAGCACTATCAGAGGACTATGCAGATTTTATATTCCTTTCTATGGACTAAGGAAAGGATGGTTTGAAATTGGTACAGAGCATATAGAGAGCTGCAGAATGTCTTTCCTAAAGTGTGTTGCAGCACATGGAACTCCCTGTGGTGATAAACTGATATCAGAGCTATGATGCCACTGGCAGACCCCCTCTTGGAGCTCTTTACTGCTCCTTCCATTTAATTTTTGAGTCAAAATTTCTCCAGCCTGATACACCACCTGTTTCTGAACAACAGAGAACTGCTCCAGGGCAGCAAACCAGGAGGAGACTGCACATAAAGAGGTGGTGATCATGATACACTCAACTTGAAATCCCTGCAGGGGTTTCCTATGAGGGACATTGATGACAGCCTGGCTGGTTTTAGACATCTACTAGTATTGCTCTGGCATGCATACAGTAAATTTTCTGTCCTGTATCTTTGTTCTGGAAAGAGAAAATTATCGGATATTCTTCCATTTTGCATTTGATTTATGAAGAAAACAACACTGTTGAATATTGCCTCTCCCACCTGGACCTTCCCTTATCTGGGCATCAGCCTTTAACTGAATGTTTCAGACTTTTGATAACTTCTGAATGGCATCTGACCAGTATTTTAATTAATATATTTTCTAAAATGTCATTTTCTTTCAATGTATATTAAGTACATTGTTTAATACTGAATAGTATTTTCTAAGTATCTCTAAACTACAATGCTAAGAAATATTGGTGCCAGTGGCAACTTCTGGCCATGCACTGATGACTAATATTTCAAAGATGTATGTGTTCCACAAATTAAGAACTATTGCATTCCATTATTTAGTAATTATAATATTTTATTCTATCATGTTGTAATTAAAGTTTCTTCTTTTATTATATGTGAAAGAAAGCAAGCTGCAAAAGTCTCATGGCCTCATGAAATATGTTTGTTAGAGGAAAAAGCTCAGATTATATTTTTTTTAGAGATATATTACTTTTATTTTGCTCACATGATCAAATACAGATCCTTGTCTAGTAAACATGGCTACTCTTACTTTTCATTCTCCTTTCTGGATTCACAGAATAGCAGTATGATGAAACCATTCCATATCATCCCACTCACTGTAAAATTCATCCAATGTTTTCAGTAAAGGAATATTTCTTTTCCCTACTGGCTGATCCTCTGTTATGAAATTTAACCCACTTGGATGTGCAGGGAGAACATCTCGGTTTTCCAGCCCAAAAATATGTACTTTTTTGCCAGAGTCAACAGGAAAAGACTTACAGCATCCAACTGACTTAGTTTCATATTTCCCTGATGCCCATACAACTGGAAAGCTGCAGGACCAAAACATTTCATAAATTTCTTCCTAGGTGGTACAGACACTAAAACAGGCTGTTTGGATCTTTGGCCAGTCTCGGCAGGAATATTACAAAACAGGGAAAGTTTGTGCACACTATATACATTTATGAGTGACGTCTAAAACTTAACTGGACAACACATTTACAAGTACACTTTAGGGAACAGTCCTGACCTATCATGTACTTCAGCTACTTGATGTGGAAGGCATTTATACTTTTTAGTCTTATGCTGGATCCATTGTTACTGTGTGGCTCAGTGGCCACACAGATGGTGAATCTGTTCACTTCACCATCCTTTTCAAGTTGCTTTAGAGTATGATGGAGGCAATCCTAATCTTTTCTATTCCTTTTAATGTCTGCAATGACAAAAGGTACTAAAACTTAGTAAGAGAGGTAAGTTTAGTAGAGAGTGAAGACACCAGCAGATGTCGTGCACTGATGTTTGTCTGTCTGTCCATGTCAGCAATGGAGAAAGATAGAAAAGGCTTTAGCTCAGTATCTTTCTTGATATCTTATGGAGAAAGATAGAAAAAGCTTTAGCTCAGTATCTTGGTCCATACCATATACATGTAGTTAATAGAATTTTAATTTGTATTTCTTTTTGTAATTAGAAGCTACACAATACTCAGAAGCCTACTTCTGTTTTATTCACTAAATAGATTTTCAGTTGTCACTAAGCTTTGTGTTTCTCTAGTCAACTCTTTCTGCTGGGCATTACACGGTCATCAGGTTAAAACAGATCCTATCCCAAGAGCATTTAAATATGCTGAAAGTTGTCCATAGGATGAATCAAGCACTTGCATTTTAAATTCCTCTAGAAGTTCTGGTGTATCAGGGTCTCTGTTCTTATCTACAAAAGAAATCTATGTTCACAGAAGTTTACTCCTCCTGTTTTGCTTTCTTCTGTACTTAATGCCTGTGCATATACTAGCAAAAGAGTTTACTGATCATAGTTTTAAGAGTTTACTGATCATAGTTTTAAGCAGAAACATTTAATCTTAGCAGGTAGTAATGGAAAACTAATTTTGGTTTTGTTAAATCACCTCTGTAGAGTGAAAGCAAGGTTCCAAAAGATATGGCCAAATGCTGAGGAGTGAAAGTAATGTTGTGTGAGCTGCATCTCTTGTCAGAAATATATGGAATGGTTCAGATTTCATATATCTGGAAGGATCTGCTGGAATACAATTGATAGACCGCAGAGTATTTGCACAAAATAGGCAACAATTTTGAATGACTAATGTATATGAGAAAATTGCCAACTGCTCATAAAAAATCCTCAGAGAGAAATAAGCAGAACATTTGTCAAATGACTGACTCATTCATAGGTTTCACATTTGAAGGGCAAGTGAGGACTGAAAATATTCCCTCTGAATTAAATACCACCCATATGTTGCCGGATCACACTAAATTAGAAAGCCATCAGTGGCTGTAACCAAACCTAAATGACAATCTGCTTTTCATATGAGTAGAAACAGGTGAAACCTTGGTTCTGGGAACATATAGAGTAAATTATGTATGGCTGAGTGATGTTGGAATGCTAGGGCCTCAATTTAGAATTGTATATAGAAGATTTATGAAGAGTTTTGTGCAAAGGGAAGTGACTGTACTGTTCTGATGCTGAGGACAAACTAATAAGCTAGGAATACAATCCTCAGGTGCCCAAAAAACATAAGCTAATTCCCCTAAAATCTTGCAATTGGTTTAAATGTCAAGAAACATGTCAGGCCAACACCAAATATCAGAAGATTTGTGACAAAATCTCAGAAGCTGACAACATGAAATGAAAATTGCACACATTTTTTAACACAGAAACTCTTTTTAAATTTTCTACTGAAATTTAGTCCTTACAGACCAGCATGTTCTTGCATTTGACTGGAGTAAAGGAAGTAATTCTTCTATGACTTGCAGTCTACTAACATTAACACTTTTACAGTGAATTGCTTATGGTTTTGGGTGTCCTCTAATAAATTTTTTTCCTGTCTTATCATGGAAATGACTGTTTCTGTGAGTATTTTGATGTTAAGATTTATTTCGCTTCAAATCATAATGAACAACTGAAATTTTTAATTTTCTATTATTCCTTAGCCAAAAATTGCTTTGAAAGTCTGTGAAAGGAGAACAAAATGTGGGGTGTGTTTCATATGGATCCTTTTTTTGCTTCTCCTCCATGATTTCCTAGACAAAATGCTGCTGACTGCAACAGCAGGAGACCTCTGTGACTTTGCCCCTATCGAACAGTCAGCTGTGGGGACTTTGGGGAGAAAATGCAAACACAAACGTGCACTCATTGATTGCTGATACTTTTCCTCTGTCAGCAGTTGGATCCTTTAGAAACCAGTACAACAGACTGGCTCCAAGGAGTGTGGTGTTCTCAAATCATGACAATAGAAAGGCAATAAAGAGGCATTAGTGTCTTTTCATATACAGTTTTCCTTCCCAAACTAGAATGTTAGCTCTCACTCCTTTGGTAGCATTTCCACTTGTCAAAGCCACCATAAATGTACTAGGAAGGATACAATGCTGAACAGCATGAGCTATTATCTTGTTTTCTTGTAAGCAAAACTTATTATCCAGAAAATATAATCTTTTTTAAATGTGCTGCAAGGCTGCATAGATTCTTTTGCTAAATGTAAACAAATAAATACTTTGAAAAAATTGACTGTCAGAGTTGTGCAAAAAGGGGGTTTTAAAAATTCATTATCCAAAATAATATAAAGAAGTAAATGAGCCATGGGTAACTTTGTTCTGAAAGTTTTTGAGTATGATTGGTAAAATGCAAAATTCAGAAAAAAGCACTTCAATGGATTTCAAAATGAAAAATGTAGCTGCACATTAAATTTGGGTTTCTTTATGTGCAAGTAATGAAAACTCAGTAAATGTTGAAAGAGAGAAACATTTAAAAGCAGAGAATGTGTTTTGGTTGAATCTGAAATTTTGTCCAGCTCTAGTAATCCTACTTTTGCTTTCTTCAGCCTCGTTAGTAGCTACCATTTCTTCATAAAAAATAAAATCTTTAAATCAGTAATAGATCACAGATGAAGGAATTAATTTGAGCAAGTTTTTCTGCAACTGGAGAGAAACAGGAAATATGAAAAAATATCAATAAAAGTCTGAGCTTTGTTATAAAAGGCCTTCTGCTATATCTAATTTAAAAGTGGATCACGACTATTTTCTGCTTGCCATCTTATTATAAAAATATTATTTCCTCTTGAAAAATGCATCAAGAACAAGTGCTGGCCATGATTTTAGCACCAAGATATATATACTCTATCATGAAATTTGTCAGTAAAAAATGGAGACTAATATTTGCTCTGATCTGTATTTTATTTCCTGTGATTTTCTTTTGAAACAAATAGAATGACATCTGAGGGAATAAGTACTTCAAAGTACTGGAATACATGCTGTGAAGCTCATGTCTGTGCATCCCTGATTTGGAGTATCACTCATGATACCAGTATTGTCTTCAATACTGGCAGGTTATATCCCTTTATCCCAGGATTCATCTACGATCATTGATCTAAATGTCTTGTTATTCTTAGTCTCTGAAGTCAAAGAATGGGTAGAGGTTAAGAGAGCAGTACTTTGCAAAATCTTCCACATTTTAAAAATTAGAGCATTTAAGCAAATTTTAAAATGCAAAGCATATTTAGACTATAAATAAACATGATAATGAAGTGGTTTTATCAGATTTATTTGTATGTGCCGCGTCTCACCTTTTTAATTCTCAGTGAAGCTGGTATGACAGCACTAACATACCAATTCAGTCAGTAAAAAAAGTATTAAACATATTAAAAATATGTTGTCAGTATAAAACTTGTACTTTGGTGAATAAAGGTACACCTCTTTCTCTTATTCCAGCAGAACCTTGAGTCAGTGAATGTGATCAAATGTACTCAATAAGCAAATTTGTTCTCAGGTAATAAATATATGGCATGGTTAAATGAGTATTCAAAAGTGTGAATGAATACTGAAGATGTAGTGTATTTAGCAACAACAAAAAATCATCCAAAGGAATGTGCCAGAACTGTGTCATTCTTTTTCCTGGTGTTATATTTTGGAGATCATTATTATTGACTTAATTTACTATTCTAATGTACTATGCTAGATTATCAATACCTAAAGGGAGCCTGCAGAATGGCAGGGGTAGGACTTTTATAATAGGATATGTGATGGCAGGACTAGGAAAAATGGATGTAAATTGGAAGAGGGGAGATTCAGGCTAGATATAAGAAAAAAATTCTTTACAGTGAGGATGGTGAGACACTGGAACAGGTTGCCAAGAGAGGTTGTGGATGCCCCCTCTCTGGAGGTGTTCAAGGCCAGGCTGGACAAGGAACTGAGCAGCCTGGTATAGTGGGAGGTATCCATGACTACAGCAAGGGGTCTGGAACTTGATGATCTTTAAGGTCCCTTCCAGCTATTCTATGATTCTATTCCTTTATTTGGTAATTGTATATTCAATTTATCTTCTAATATTCAAACTTTTGATTGTTTTCTACTGAATATGCTAAGGAATTATGACTGATTAAACATGAGAAAGGATCTTTAGCAGAATTCTTTAGCCTTATTTAGTTGAGAAGCAGACCTGAACTGGATCAGATTGCAGATCTGCTACCTCTATGTTACAAATGCCATGATTTCTTGCAGTGCTGTGATTCTGGAATCCTTTCCAATCTGTTGGGAACAGAAAAAGCATAGAATTTTTTGATTTATGAGCAAGGAAAACAGCTACAATGTCATCTGGAAAGCTCATAGTCAGAAGCAGTAAGGAAAGATGAAGAGGGTGATTATTGGAAAGGCTCTCTATAAGCTGCAGCTTTCCCCCATGTCTATCGCTATATGAATTGAGGTTTGGATCAGGATTATATAGTTTGATAAATGAAAAGAGTCCCACTAGCTTTGTCAGCAAAGTCTGGTCTGCCACAGAAAGTGGGAGAAAATGTTTTCTTAAGGAAAAGGGAATGGAGAATTTTCTTGGACTATCTAAAAATCTGAGTAGTAAGAGAGAAGGAAAATGTGGCAAATTTTTTTCATGACAATGCACATTGAATTATACTGGTTTTGTAGTGTAATATAAGATTTTTGATAAGCACCAAAATTATTTAACTTAAAGAAAGGGTTTTCAGCTCAGTGAGTAATACATGTTTTTGTTATTAGTAAATTCAGGGTAAAAGGACACAATGGAGAAGCTACATTAAAGTTTTGTTTTTACTTATTTTGCAATATTTCTTCCTTACAATCATGGAGTAAACTTTTAATCTCCATGGAGCTTGGTTTATCTATATCATCTATATTATTGAATAATTATGGTTAAATCCCACAGTCTGTAAGGAGAAATAATAAATTGCTTTCCACCACATTTTGGGCTTTTAAGCACAGTCCTTTCATTAGTCAAGTCTCTCTAAAAATCTTGGAGCTCTTCCATTCATAGTATCATAGAATAGCTTTGGAAAAAAGGGATCTGAAGAGGCCGTGTAGTCCAACTTCCCTGCAATGAACAGGGATATGTCCAACTAGATCAGGCTGCTCAGAGCCCTATCCAACCTGACCTTGAGTGTTTTGAGGTGGGATCTCACAAGAGCAGAGTAAAGAAGCAGAATCACCTCTTGACCTTATGGCCATGCTGCTTATGATGCAGCCCAGAATTTTGTTGGCTTTCTGGGTTGCAAACACACATTGCTGGCTCACATTCAGCCTTTCATCTGTTAGCACTCCCTAGTCTCCTCAGGGCTTCTCTAAATCCCTTTACCCTTGATAGTGAGTGATGGTTGCCTGAACACCATTTGTTACTAATCTCCATTTGTACTGATCTCTTTTTGGAGATGTCATTTTAGCCAATTCCAGTCAATTCAATATCTATGAAATCTGTATATTGTGTGGGACTACAACAAAGGCCTTACATGAGGTAGAAGGTATCAGTTTCTCTTCCTTTATCTACCAGCAGAGTCACTCCACTGTAGAAGGCCACCAGATTAGTCATGTCTTTCATGAAGCTATGTTGGCTATCTCTAATCACAGCCCTGTCATCCATATACCTTGACAGAGCTTCCAAGTGGATATGTTTCTAGATGGTAACTAGCTCCCAGTTTTCCTTTTCCAGGTACTGAGGACATGTCACAACTGCCAGGACTTTTCAAATATGATGGAGAGTGGCTTGGCAAATGCATCTGCTAGTTTCATCAGGAGCCTGGTCCCATTTACTGAATCATAGAATGGTTTGGATTAGAAGGGACCTTAAAGATCATCTAATTACAACCCCCCTGCCATAGGCAAGGACACCTCCCACTAGGTTGCTTAGTGACTCATCCAGCCTGGCTTTAAACACCTCCAGAGAAGTGGCATCCACAACCTCTATGGGCAACCTGTTCCAGTGTCTCACCACCCTCATAGTAAAGAATTTCTTTCTTATATCTAGCCTGAATCTCCTCTCTTCCAATTAACATCCCTTATTCCTATTTTATTTCTCTTTCTTTTCTGAGTAACTTTGAGTTACTCTTACAGTACTGTTCTTTCCCACATTTAGGTGGAGCTGTGCCTTAGCTTTCCAGATCTCATCCCAGATCTCACTCCCAAGAAGTACCCCTATATTCTTCAAAGTGGCTGAGTCCATACTCTACTGCCCAGGTATTTCCCTTTTGTGTTTCAGTTTGAGCAGTCCGTCCTTACCCAGTCAGGCTGGTCTCCTGCCTTTCTCCTGTCAGCTACAGTGTTTTTCTGCAAGGTCTTTGTATTTTCTTCATACATTCCAAATCTATGGACAGCACTGTTTTAATCTTACAGATATGTGGAGCAGTCCAAGCAATTTCCAAGTGTTTAACTTATTTGAAATAGTGGCAGTGTGGAGTACACTGTCAAGGGGATTCTCTGAAGTCATACAGAAGAAGAAAGAATTTTTTTCTCTTTCTTTTAACTGAGATTGCTCATGTGGGAAGGTGCTGTCCTGTGGCAGCAGGCTACATTAAATGATGCTTTTTATATTTTGCTTAATACAGAGAAATAAAGGCTTAGCTGTGAATGAGGAACACATTCTTTAATGTTGTTCCAAAGCTGAAAACACCACCTGTTCTATATTGATACCATCAAGGCAGGATAAAAAATTTGAGATAACCATTTACATTACATTTGTCCAAATATTTATAATTTACTAGCATTTGATTACTTAGGAATTAATTTTTCCTAGTAAATAAATTTTATATTCAATCTTTACTAGTCTAAGATGCAATCATTCTTTTTAAATTCAGCCAGTTAGGATAGGGAGTAGATCATGTGAAACTATTGCATTAGTTTCATTGCCAAACCAAATGTATGCAATTAGTCATCTTTACACCGACTGGCCATGTCATTCTGAGTCCAGCTCTCAATAAAATAATCACTGTAAACTAATAGCTGGAGACACTGCACACGTTTTTTCTCACAGTGCTCAACAGAACTAAGTTTGCCAGTTTTAACAGGTTTTTTCCACCTACTGGAACAAAACTAACCCTTGTGTTACTTACAGAGAGCTGTATGCTTTTGGGCATAGATTTGCAGGAAACAGCAAATGCAGTTATATGACTGAAATAAAATGAGCATTTCCCTGCTAAATTTGTACATAGTTATCAAACCATTAAAAGCTGCCTACACGTAATCAGTTGGATATTATTTCATAAGCTGCTTGAAAAAATTCCAGTGTGTCTTGCTATTGATTTTGCCCAATCTATTTTTCTGCCAGTGCCTTCTACCTAATATAGTTGGGTATTTAGTTATATTTCAGTAGAGTTTGATGCAGGATGCATCTGCTGTTCAGAAAATCACTTCAGTTAGGAAGTATTTAGTCTTCATCTGGAGAAGTCATCCTGTGAAAATTATTTTATCACAGTATTATCACGTGGAGGAAAAGAAATCTAAAATATCTTTCCTTCTTTTCTATAAAAATCTCTCAGAAAAGTTCCTTTTCAAGAGCTGTGTTTGCTGCACAGCAGATCAGGCGAAACATTAGAAAAATCTGGAGGTTATGATAACTGCCCATCTTTCAAGATAACTGCAAAAGCTGTTAAGCTCCTGTGTGGAATAGACAGCTGGAATAGTCAGACTCACTGCCTAAAGCACTTTTTTTTCCTGAAAAAACAGTTAGGATTGACATATATAGTACAAGTTATCAGTCATCTGAATGCATAGCTGGGGAATGAAGTGTCAGATGATAGAAGTGTTTGTGTGCAGAGTAATGGAATCAATAAAAACGTGGACAAGGAAGCACCAGAAACACAGGGAGGACTATTTCTGTGCATCTAAGCAGAAAAATAAAGAAAGCAGCACATCTAGGTAGTATATTTGCCATCAAAATTACACATGCTATCAAAAAAGATACCCTACTAACAGATGGAAGACTGCAGTTCCTAGGGCTCTATAATGTTTAGGAACTGAGATTTTATACATGAAGTTTACATCCAGGATGTAAAGGAAATATCAGATTCAGTCATTAATTTCTTTCCCTGTGGAAAAAAAAAATTAAAAACCAGAATATGGGCTATAACTCTGTGCTTAAAGTCTGTTTATCTTCCTACTGTCTCCAGGAAAAAATGAGAAATGATTCTTCTTTAAGAAGAGGAGAAAGATCTGATCAAGAAGAAAAGATAAGTTAGGTCCATTGTATCTCCAGCACAAGAAGAGAACTGCACCTGTGTACACTTCCTTTTCAGTCATTAGCAGGCACTAAAAAGAATGGGAGCATCAGGTAAAGCTCAAACTCCTTTGAGCCTAAATACAGTTATCAGAGTTGCTACTAAGAGAAAACTGTTTTGTATAGGCTTTCTGGCTGTGGACTCAGTCATGTGGCACAAACCATCATTAATTCATGTGAAACCAGATTTTTGCTCCAAAGGCTCAATGAAAGAAATACAGAATCTTTTTTTATTCTGAAGGAAATGTAAAACTTCTGCATCTGTGCTGTTTGGGGTCAAAGTGAAGCCTGGAAGCCTGGATCAACACCAGACCATCTGCTTAGGCTCTTATCCTTAAAACTAGAGAAAATGAACAAAAAGATATATGCATTGGCCTTCAAAGTATGGCAAGTACCTTTGAATATTGGTTGGCTAAAGATCACTATGATTTGGTAAGAAGGAGAAGAAAGCCTGATAGGGCTTAATTTCCCTTATAATTCCATCTATCCAAGTGCTTTTCACTGGGTGAAGTCAATTACTCTGAAATATTTAGTTCTTTCTCAGCAGAAGCTTTTGGTGTTTGTCTGTCCAAGACCTCAACTGAATGAATAATAAGACAGAAAGGAAAAAACCATTTTCTGCTAAAAGAACTGAATTAATCAGATTTATTGGGCAACACTGACAGGTTTACAATATGACCTAATGTTAGACATTGTCCTAGCATTGATAAAGATTTTGATGTACAGGATCAGGAAAGATTTTATCATATGATTCCTCCCTTCACAGCTGTTTATGAAGGTTAGCTGGAAGGCTACAGATGCTCTTTACACCATCAATTGTCTTGGGAGAGTTCTTGGCCTGTGCATGTCTAAACAATCCCTCCCAATCCAGATCACATTTCTCCTGCTTACTGCTTTTTGAACAGCTCTTGTGAGAAAAGAGGACAAAAGTTTAGCCCTAAAATTTGCTTACATTATGTCCATCTTACTAAATTCCTCCCTGTGCAGATTATGGTAAACCCACAATAACCATCAAATCTGTAGTGCCACTAAAGTAAGATTAAATATTTCAAATTCTTGCTATAAAATACAATAGTATTTTGTAAACTTTATTTTGGAAATGCTTCCACCAGCCAAGAACCATCAGTAATTGATTGCCACATAATTGAATCCTGATGTCAGGTCTCTCAACATGAATGCAGAGCTGCTTCATTGATGTCAATAGCATTTATTCATATTTGAATTTCTTTAGAATAAGTAGTTGGTCTTTCATATTAATAATTTCTATTCAGAGTTTTATAAAAACCATTTGTTTCATAGCTTCAGGAGCTGTAGAAATTTTTCCCAATAATTTGCAAAAGATCATCCATTACATGGTTGAAATTCCATTTGTATTTTGAAAGATATATTTAAAATTTATACTGTACATATGTCTTCCAGTTGCATCACATCTTCATAAATGTGAAATACATAGTAACAGCTGATCATGCTGATAAATGTTAATACTTACTAAAGGAAATACCTTTGCAAGTTAAAGTTAGTCTCAGGGATCTGAGTTTGGACTGATATTTTCCCCAAATGCTCTCATTGATTTGAATAATGACAAGGTAATGAAACCAAAACAATCTTC
This sequence comes from Turnix velox, assembly GCA_013400935.1. Lineage (NCBI taxonomy): Eukaryota > Metazoa > Chordata > Aves > Charadriiformes > Turnicidae > Turnix > Turnix velox. Next base: position 94,631 of record VZTY01011099.1, read on the forward strand.
TTAATAAACTTTCCACTTTGAAATTTTGCACTATGTAGTTGCTAAAAACAACATTATACCTCAAGAAACACAGTTAGACTCTTGTTTTGGTTAAAGGGCCAAAAGAAGTAATAGAACTGAAGACCATGAAGACATGTGACTTCTTCTAGATGTTTAAATCCTGTTTAAATCTGTTAACTTGAATTGTCACATTAGAAGCAGAAGAGACAATAATATCTATAATAGAGAGAACCTAAATAATTTTAAGGACTCAGCACCTTCTTCAGAGCCATATCTGTCTGTGATTCTGGGGTGACCTATACAGGTCTCAGCTGTGTCCCCTCCTGATAGAGCAAACACACCCAAAAGGTGCTGCAAGCCCAGAGCCTCTCACTGAAAACTCTGGCAAGAGTCAGTGCTCTGTCTACTAACATGACATCAGCCATTTGATGGAGCAGGTGAACTGTGTGTACCTCTGCCCCAGGAGTTGTATGGGATCTTACAAATGGCGAGGAGAGATGAAGAAGGTCTGTGGCTTCCATATCACTGGCTGAAAAATGTAGCAAGAGAACTATCCCCACTGTTTTTTCTCACAGAGTAGCCCTTGCTCAGTTAGTTTCCTGCTCCATCATCTTGGAAAGCCAAGGGGCAGATTTAAGTTTGCAGTTGCCATGGCCCTGCAAATGGCTCCACCCTCAAGATGGCTTCTCATAGGAACTGTGCTTTGCCAGTGACTTCCTAAAAGGCTTTCATGCATATTGTTGCTTCCTAGGATCTTTCAGCTACAGACAGATAATTTAAGGCATTTTAATGATGGTGCCCCAAAAGCTAGAAATTCACAAAGTGCCTCCTTGTGTTTCACACTTAATCTGTGAGTTAACAAACTAACTATACAAAGAATGGGCATGTTTAGTGAAAATAAGATGCAGTTCTGAAAAATATCACTATATGCCATTAATATTTCTAAAATATTTTAATGATTTTCACATTTATAATGGCTGTCTTTGACAGAGTTTATGAGGAACCCACAGAAGCAGAAATCAGCAATGGATAAAAAATGCATGTGACAGATGAAAATTTCCCCCCGGAAAAAAATTCCTTTAGGAAACAGAGCAGCCATTTGAAACAATGCACACACAGAAGCAGAAATGAGGACTGTGCTCTTACTGGTAGCAAATACCTCTTTCTGGGTTGCAGATTTCTGCTGACTGACCAACTAGCAAATAATCAACTGCTTTCCAAAGAAACACATTTCTCAGTTTCATTTCAAACCCAGCCACCCACCAGGTTCATGCTGAGCCTAAGTTCAGGAAGAGCTGGAGTGTGAACAACATTATTTCAGAGTGTGTACTTCTTTCTGTAACACTTGAGTGTCTGTGTAGATATAAACTGAGAGTGGTGTACCTTGGCCTAAACTAATTCTTTCTGTTTAACTGTGCCTGCTAAGATGTGTTTTGATAGCTTCATATTTAAGATAAGACTGTTCTATTTCATTTTTGCTTGAATGTGGATCTATAAAACAAGAACATTTGGTTGTTTTACTGACTTTTATCTATTTACTTTTGAAAAAACGTCATCATTGCCATCATGTTCTTGTCCATCTCAGCCCCCTCCACCCTCCTCACTGCCTCCTATTCTTGTTACCATTTGCCATAGCCATTCATGTCCAAGTAACAACTGGGAATAATGAGGATGTTTAACTAATCTACCTGTCAATGGTAAAGCATGAAGGGTGAGAAACAGTATATAAATTTCTGCACTGTTTTCCTATTGCTTTCTTTTCTTCATGTGGTAGTGGTAGGTGATGCATGGCAGCTGCAAGAGAGATCAGCCTCAATGTTTGGGCTTCATCTGAGCTCAGAATTCAAAATAAAGGTCAGGAGCCATGACCCGAAATAGATTAAAATAAATTGAAAGGTATAAAGAAACCCTGCCATATGAACTCTTAACCTGAGGGAGAAAATCACTTTGCATTCATCTTTGGGCAGAGGTTAAACTATGTTTGGAGACATGGTGCTCATAAAAAGTTAATATATCTGTAAAACTGATTAAATGAGAAACAATAATGTATTCATCTTAGGTGTTCCTATTAGGCATTGAATTTAGTATATACTTAAAAAATCTGCAGCTCTCACCACTTGTTATTTTTCTTTCCCTTCAACTAACTCAGTAAGATGGCACAGAGTAATTTCTCACTGGGAATACTTTTTGCAAATAAAACATTAGAAAGAGATTACACAAAGCTTTAGGATTCACCAAGATTTGCAAATATTTTAGGTGGAAGAGAAATATCATGCATAGCCTGAAGGCTTGTTATTTTTTGTTTTCTAAAACATTTTTTTAAAAATCACTTTTCAGAAGTCAAAAAAAATCCAACAGTTACATAAGAGTTAAGAAAAAAAAGGGACAAAAGAAGAGAGATGTTGATAAGTTGACAGAATATATTGTTATGCTTTAGAGAAAAGGTCTGGCTTTAGATTCACCCTAGTAGTACTTCCTACAATGCAAAGCACTCCTAAAGGAGTAGCTCTGCCAGAAGCTCAAAGCTATTAACAAATTAATGAACAGTGATTCCGAGTTAAGACATTTGTGTTTTAATAAATTAATCTCCCTACACAGTGCTGCCTTTCTTTTTTTGCAGCTTTTGGTACTTATTGCATTCTTAAAAGGGAGTGAGAAGCAGGTTTAGTGTATGCATTTTAGGTAGAAATCTTCCTGAATAAATTGCTTTATTGCTCTTATTAGTGTCATAATTTGGGGGTAAATTTGCCCAAACTGGTACACAAAAGATGCTGACATTCCTTTCTCTTGGACTCAAAGAATGGAGGAGAAAGAATAGAAGATGACCTTACTGGCAGCCACTGGGGAAGTCCCAACCACACGCAGTGACGAACAGAATCAGGGTCACAGGGATTAGAATAAGAGTCAGATGAAAAGACAAGGTCCTGCTTGGAGGATATTTGCCATTGCAGAAAGAAGGCTGACCCTGTGCTCCCTCAAGTTTTATACTGAACATAGACTAAATGGGATGGAATTCACCACTTGATCATTTTGGGATCACCTGTCCTATCACCTCCTCCCTGCAGGTGGGACCCTTCTGTGCTTTTCCTTTTCTGATTCTCCAATGGAATAAATAACAAAATCAATGACCTTGTTTTTTATAGCAATAAGTATAAGCATACTTTCCTTGACATAGACTATACAAATTACTCTAACTACTTTAAAAAGGAACCATTTTCTGCATTTTCTTTCATTTCAGAATTAGAAAAGACCTTACTAAGAAGTAAAATTACTGAACAGAAAATTGGCTCAAACCAGGACAGAAAACTCCATGATATCAATGTGTTATTAATTATCATGATAAACATGTACTTCTATGAGTATATTCTGCATCCTTGATTAATATATTAAAATGCAGGAAAGAGTCCTTTATAGATGAAGGGTTTTTTTGCCTGTATCACAGATTATATGATCACTTATTTAGAATACATTTCCTGAGCTGTGAAACTGTGAAAAACATGTGAAATCATAAGATTATCCCAAAGCACAAGACCTTCTAGATGCATCTTCTGAGTTCAGAATTTCTTGTGGCATTTACTGGTTCATTAAGCTTGAACTACTATATAAAACTAGCAATATTTAAACTAAACATCTTTGCTTTCCAAATGTTTGCACCATTACAGCCACATTATCATATGAGTAATAGAAATATGTGATCAGTAAGAGCAATAATATGTATCTTACATTTAGCATGTTACACTACAAAACTAAGAGTAGTCTAAGGAGTGGGATGATTATGATTTCCTTATTAAGATGAAGTAGTAGTAGTAACTGGGAAAAGAACTCATACTTGTTCCTAGATCTTCCCAAGGTTTTCCATATCAGGATAGATTAAATACAATTTGAGCACCTGAGTTTTTATAGGCACATATATACACATATTCCGGATTTGACAAGGTTTTTCAGTTTTTGTATGGTCTGTATGATATTTAAAACTAGAGACAAAGATATTAATAGGAGGCACTGTACATTTTAGATATCCAAAAGATGTAGGATTAGGCCCATACCTGGGATGTAAGAGACTTTGGAACTGTACGTATGGAGGACAGGGGAACTCTCCTTCATGCAGTTCTATTTCCCACATCAAGTTCTGAGTCCCAGTAGATGAGCAATCTAATCTGAAGTCAGGAGGATGATGTTTCATAGATACAAAGAATGAAGAGAGATGAAACTGTATCATTTAGTTCTCTGTCTAAATCATAGAGTTTGATAACATGGGTTTTACTTCTCCCTAACATTTTATCATATTTCTTGTCAGAAGATAAGAGTATGTCTAAGTTACTTTTTTCTCCTATTAATTTCACTTTGCAAATTAAGTTCAGAAGGCAATTTCCACCCTTTACCCTCACCCCCCCCCTTATTAGAAATTCCTTGGCTCCAAGGTTAAAATTCCTGGCTGTTTCAAATTTGGAAGACATCCCATGGTAATCGTATTCTGCATCAGAGTGTGGTCTGTATGCTTGGCGTTGCCTTATTTAGATCCGTCAGGCAGCACTGACTAGCTGAAACCAGTTTAACTTTCAGCAGGAAAAGAGTAACAGGAGCCCAGCACCGGCTTAAATAAACCAGCAGGAGCTCAGCAAGAAGCTCTTCCCAGATAAGCAAAAGCACTGTCCTACAGAGAGCTTGTCTCCACCAGAAAACTGGAGATACATTGTTTTAAAGAACTCGCCTCAAGCTGTTGAAATCATTGGAGGGAACAGCTTTGGGGTTTGTGATTCTCCTAAATCTCTTTGATTTCAAAAATATGGAAAGTTTGATTTGTACCAGTTTTCTATTTAGCCCTTTATCCCTGCCACATGCATGCACTCTGCTGGAGTGGCTTTGTGTGTGTCCATGGGTATTCTCTTAGAGAGATGCGGAGTTTTTAGATTAGGAGTTTGTAATTTATTTTTTTTTCTGTTACTGCTCCACTGTAGATACAGAACTGGCTTTGACATAATTCACAGCTTGTAATTTAAATTCAGAAAAAAAATAAAATAGCTGAATTTGCCTGGCAACAAGAACATTCAGGTCTGGGCTCTTTTGCTTCAGCTTTTTGTACTACAAAGTTAGTTTCTCTTTCTTCCCATAGACCAAGACAATTTTGGTTTAAGTTTCCTACCTTTCACATAATCTCTCCTTCCACTGCCTACTTGCTCCACAAGACTTCACATTTCTGTTACTTGCACATTCTCTTCACTGCAAAGTTGTAAATGGAGCTTAGCAGTATATGTGAGAGACTGCTGCTGCTTCTGGGCATGCAGCCCTAGGAGAGAGTGGCTTGACTGATCAGCCATGCAGTATTTTGGACAACAATTTATCACCTGAAATTACTAACACAATGCTGTTGATTAGATTCCAATTCTTACTGAATGCGTTCCTCGAGTGCACTTGATTTTTTCTTTAATAGTGAAATTGGCATCCTAACTTAAAAAGGATTGATTTTTTACTTTACCACTTCTGAGAACTGGGCATAGAGGAGAGGGAATAAAGATGTAATCAGACTTCTGCTGCCCAAGAGAGAGGAGAGTAGCTGGTCCTCTTATGTACTGTTTATCTGGCCACTGATAGCAATTCTTTAAAATAGGATTTGCACTGAGAATGCTTAGTACAAGTGACCCAGATGAAAATGTGTACATTCAGTATCAAGAAGCTATTTTGGAGGTGGTTGTGGTCTGACTCATGGCAATTTACTAACTACTGCATGGCACACTATCCTGTTCTTGTCCATTGACATGAGGTTTGACATGTAACTACACTTACCTTTATTTTAACAACTGTCTGTGTACAGTTTTCACAACTTCTGTCTCTTCATCCCTGTTCTCAGGATGAAACACAATTTTGAGGCTGTGTTGCAAGCTGCCCTTAATGACAGCTAGAAAAAATTAATGGTTTTGAGTTTTATGATTAGAATCTAGGGTATCTTGTGCAAAAGTTACCAAGCTGTGAGAGCTTCAGAACTGAGACAGAATATCAGATAAGGCTTCTGCCAAACAAATAAGTCTGAGACTGAATTAGATGCTTTCTTCTCATAGAATCATAGAATTATTTAGGTTGGAAAAGGCCTTTAAGATCATTAAAACCATCTATAAATCTAACACTGAAAGGTCCACCACTAAACCATGTCCTTAAGAGCCACATCCACATGTCTCTAAATTCCTCTAAGGATGGTGACCACTTCCCTCACTTTTATGCCAAACCCACATTTTATAGGCTGCCTAAACCTAAATTTCATAGTTGTATGTATGTCTGTTTACATCTATCTATTAAAAGATACAGTATCAGCTAAAAATATGGGGTATCATTCAGCAAATGATATAAATGTCAGTAGCATTATTGTTCTTATATAAATTATACATGTATATATATCACATTATCTATTCACAAGGGAATTTCTGGCCACTTTAGAAAATATAGAAAAATTTGTCATAGACATATTCCAGCAAGTCCTATATGAATGAGTTTATGAGAGTACAGAGACAAAATCAGTTTTTTTATTGATGGAAAAGCCAGGCTAAAGTCAAAGTTGCTTGGAAGCCAACTGGTTCCCTAATCAACATGTATATAACACATTTAGTACACATTTCTTTATCTCATCTGGTGGCAAGGAACTTTGGGGACATGGGTGGGAGATCAGGGCATACTCCAGCTTTTTTATATTTCACTGTTCAGAAAATAGCTTCCAGAAACTACAATCACTCTACAAAATAGCAATTTCTTTCTATAAAGTCTCAGTCTCTCTTCTCATAATTGCTATTTCCATACAGAAGGAAAAGTGTGGTACCCTCACTGCCCAAATCTCTCCAACAGCAATGAAGTGAGGTATGCTCAGACTACCCAGTTCACACAGTAAAGGAATACAAAAACTTCATGAAAACCAACAGGCTCACAATGAAATAGGGGAGAATACAGCAATCAGTTTAACAAACTAAAAAAGAATAAGAAATTTACTCCTACATCCATTATTTTTATATCTCCAGGTTGTGTCCCGTTATTCGGCCTGCAGCTCTGTGTTTCAAGTACTTTCTGGAGTGTCTCTTGACTAAATAAGGAACTTTGTCTCCTAAGCATAGAAATCCTCAATTTTAAATTAGTGAAATGTTTAAAACAATGCAAATAATGTCCTCAATGTAAAGTTTTAAAGTTGTAATATAAATTCCCAGTGCAATACAGATCGTTGTGATACTTCTCAGATTTATCAGTGGGTGCCATGGAGTCACAAGTGTAGATTTCACAGACAGAATTTTCTTGTTCAGGAAAACCTGGACAGGTATTGTAGGGTGGAAATGAACTTTAAAGTGTGATAGAGATACATGGATATTAGCCCACTTACACCATGGAAAAAATAAAAAGTGTAGCTGATCATGCCCTGAGTGGTAGACATGAAAAACAGATGGCTCTTAAAACTGAGTGGAAATCCACAGCATGTGTAGCAAGGGCAACTAGTGAACTATGGAAACCAGAGTCATTGCAAACATTAATTAGCTCTGTTCTATTTGATCAAGGATAAAACCTGCTGGCAAGCCTATGTTGAGGGCTTTGTTTTGTAAAGTAGAATCTCTCCATGTTATTACTGCAAAGGTCTTCTCTAGGTTCAAAAGCACTGGAAACAGAGGTCTGAACTCAGCTTAAGAGTTGTACTGAAAATGGAATAATGTCAAATAACCTTCAAAAAATGAAAACTTCTCCAGTCCTGCTAGAGACTTTATTTCATAAACTCCTAGAAATTAATCTAACTGATGTATGAAAATATAGGCTGTGCCAATAGAACAATGAAAGTTTATCAACCTTACAATGCACACATGATCAAAAAACTGTAACTTTGTAGGAAATAATGCCAGATACACAACTGTAACTGATATCACTGGAATGAACAATAAGCTGGTGACACTGGGACACTGAGAGGAAAATTGAAAGATGTTTCTTTGATATATAAATCCTGACATACACAGTTAAAATAACTTTTTTTCAGATAGCCTATGAGACCACTTGGCTACTCTGTTGATCATTTACAATTGAATTTCACCAAGTACATTAATCTGATTTTCCAGAATGGATTTTCATTATCAAATCTTTAGGCCCTGCTTTATAGATGTTGCTAAGAGTTTCTAGAATATGGCTCGAATATTACATTATCCCATACAGACTTACACCATCATTTAACAACCCTTCTCATGTGTGTTATCAGTTTACTTAGATGGCATTTTTATACCCGAACAGATAAATAATTGCAGAGCCTGCAAAGTAAAACATCCCCAATCAAAGTGTAGCAAAATGAAGGCTCCCCCTTGGACAAACTTGGGCATTCTTCTGTGTGTGCCTCTATTTGTGCAGACAAAAATTTGCTTTTGTATTATGTTTTTTGATAGGACCCTTGTCTCACTTGCTGCCTAGCGTGCCTGCCTCCCACTTTTCTTCTTCTTGTTCAATTGTTCTCTTTCTGCCTCCTTGTTGGTATCAAGTCTAATGCCCCAGTTTCTGACTGGTTTTGAAATTCTGCTCTGGAGACAGTCTGAAGACAGATAAATTCATGATTTCTTTTCTTCTTCTCATGTTTTATGGTATTATTCTCTATCTGGGTGTTTTGTGAACAGCAACTACTTTATTTTCACAAAAATATTAATTAGTGGGTGGATTTCTTAAAAAAATTTAGAAAAAATAGGCAATGGGAAATAATGTCAAAACTACTGACTGCATTATCTTTGTCCAGCCTGAGATACAGAACTTAATTTTTTCCCCTGCATTATTAATACCAGTAACATTTTACAAGTTAATTTCTATGAATCACAATTGAGCTCTCAGCTGGGGTAACACAAAAATGAGGAACACATAATGAAACCTTTTATAGCCTGGATTAAGTGGCTCAGCCTGTTACTACTGTACAGGGATTCCTGGCATTTTGTAATCATGTCACTTAACTGTAAGAGGGCTGATGTGAAGCAAAGTATGGAGGAGATGCTCTCTTAATGGCTCTGCCTCAAGTCACCAAGCAGACAGGTGTCACATTGTTAAACCATTAATACTGACAGTTGTAAATTGTTGCCCTGTCTCTGGATGGAATCACCAGAACTGGTAGACTAATTTCCATAATAGTGCTTCATTTTCCTCATTCTGTCAAGCTGACTTGTTTGTAGAAATCTACCTTTTTTGGTCCAATCAGTCTGAGTTAGCATTCTGGAAAGGTGATGATAGACTTGTAAGTTTGACTTATGAGTTTTATTCTGAAAAAGATATTCTGAACTATTGTATAATAATTTGGAAAAAAAAAATAACCACAACCAAAAATGCACTCTAATCAGTGCCTCATGATAACATTCCACTGTTGATAGCTGGGTTACAAGAGTTTTAAATTATAAGTATGTAAAATTTAAATTATATAAATTCTGGCATAGTTTCTTTGTTTATGTATATTGCTATGTATTCTTAACAGTGACTCCAGTCATACAGGCTTTGGTTCATTCCAAGTTTACCAGCCAAAATAAGCTGTGAAGGCTATATCCACCACCTTGTTTGGAGGTAAAGAGCTGGGGCTGACTAGCTAGAGTTTTTAAAGCATAGCTTGATCATTTCTCCAGATTCAGATATATCTGTCTGGTCTACTGCTACCAAAAAAGGATTTTGATGGAGTGCACACCAGAGCTGTCCTTTCCAGCTACAAGGAATATTCTTGGTGTTTGTTCCCCCAAAGCCCAGCACACGGAGAGATTTCCTGGCAAAAAGAGGGTCTCATGCCTGTCATGGTAGTGAAAAAAAGGATTGTCATAGAGATGTTCATGTCTGAGATGTGATACAATTCTATGGCATGGGATGATTTAGGAGGATGGTGGCTTGCAAGACATGGTGCTTCCCAGCGCTGTACCCCTCTTATGCTCTGAGGGGCAGCAGAATGGGAAGTGCCAACCATACCAGTACTTAAGCAAAACTGATGTTATGGGTACTCTCTCTGCTTGCTCAAGCCTCCCCCTCCAGCTATTTGGTTCCTCCTTGGTCACAGCAGTGGTACTTCATTTTCTCCCAATTGAAGGAGCTGGTGAAATTACACTTCCACTTAGTCTGTTCCTGGCTGCTGCTGTCTCTGTCATTACACTTCTCCTGCAGCAACAAACTTGGCCTAAAACTATTATCTTGAAATTGCTTCTCAAGAGAGAGAGAGTGGACAAGAGTCTCCTATCCTGTTTCTTGACTGATAATAAGCTGCTGTTTTCTGCACTCTCAAGTCTTCCAAACTGTTGTGAACAGAACCTCAATCATGAATTCATAATGTGTGAGGAAGGAGATTTCTTCCATTTCTTTTTTTATTATTTTTTTCCTACAGTGATAGAAAAAAAAAGATAGACAAAAATAGAAAATAATGTTCTTCAGTGTGGCTGAAAAGATGCTTTTAGAGGTGTAAACATTTTTGGGTCACTTGGATAAATACAAAAAAAAAAATCACTATTTATAGAGTTTAAGAGGTTTCTTGGCATTATGGATTCGTAAAGGGCTCATGTGTAACTTGGTAACCATGACTTTATTGCTATTATTTGGCCACCATATCACAGATGAACTGTAGGGAAGTCATTGCACAGATGATAATCTAGATTTGTCAATAAAATGAAACTTAACACCACCCTGACCCAATTGTGATAGCATTACCCTTTATACCAAGTGGCAGTTACAGTACACATAACACATGAATCCACATGCTTATTTAAAGCCTACTGTGCTGCATATTATGTTTGATATGAGAAGGCTTTTTGAAGGTAAAAAAGTGCCACATTGAGTATTAATAATCGTACAGATTTACCACAGTAAAAAGCACTATGAAGATTACATTCAGTTTTCACCACAGTTCCCCTCTTCAGAAATACTTGCAATGATCAGAAAACAATCATAAAACATCAAGAAATTTCCATGACTGTTGCAACCAAAAATGTTACAGATTTCATCCACTCAGTTTTAAGATTAAAAAAATAGAAAAAGGCAGAGGGGAAAGGATTTTTCTGCACAGCTATGAGAAGACTCATTAGTTATTCTGGAAGAAGGACACAAAATACTGCGTAGACAGTTTAGACTTTCAGAAAAATTGTTCATAAAGAAATTGAAGAAGACTGTATTTTCTGCTAAGGCAATTTCCCTGTGTTCTGTACATCACATGTCTGTTTTGAAAACTGATGAGTTCATGATTATAGTTTGCAATGAAATTAGTCAATAGTAATTAATATCATGTTTGCAGATTTCTTTGGAAGTATAAAATCATGAATTCTGAATGTTATCTTCATCTATAACAATATTTCAATGGAATACATTAATAAAGACATTAAATTAAGACATTAATTTAATCTCACTGAACTGAGGAAATGCATATGCCAAGAGTTTACTAGACATTTCTGCATATATTAAAAGCAACCTAATCTGAACTGTTGCTTTTCTCTCTGTCTTATGAGCTTACCTATCCCTCCAGCCAAAGAAATTTCAGCTCTTTGAAGAAAGGAAGAAGAAAAGAAAAATTTCAAAACTCTCTTTGACAAATCAACACTTCAGCTGAGAAGATGAAAGTCCTGACTTAGTGTAAGGCGCAGAGCTATTATGTATCCTATAAATATCCATGTAAATATGGGAGGGAGGCTTCTAATGTGTCTGATGTGTAAATCTGTGGCTTGTCACCTCTGCATTTTGTCTGATCTTTACTACTAGTGAGCAATACAAGGCTGCTGGAATAATTAGTCCTCAAGCTAGAATTCTATGCACAGTTAGAAACCATTAAATTACATCTAGAAATGTCTAATTATTTTAAAATAATGAATACATTAATATATTATTAATAATTAATGAAATTAAAATGAATGAAGATTACAGATCCATGAAACAGGAAAAAAATGAAACTTGGTAACTGTCATAAATTGTTTTTTTTCCAGTAGTACTGAGCAAAAAAATCAGCATGTTCATTGCATGTTGAAACATGTGAAAAAACCTGGATTCAGATGTACTTCTCTGTTCTGTAGCAGATTATGAAATTATTTCTGTGTAATCTTGCAAAAAATTGCTTTTAATAATGTTTATCAAAAATAGACAATCCACACTTAAGATAAGCACGTTGTGCTGTAGCAGGAGGCAAACTCATGGTTTTAGACACACGTGAAGATGTCAGTGAAATTACAGGGCTACTTTCTTCAGAACTTTAAAAGAAATAGTATTTAGGATCAACCTGGTGAGTCTGCTAGTGGTAAAATGTGTCCCTTATGCAGAGGATCTTGGCACAGATTTGTCTGGCACCTTGCTACCTTGGCAGGTACAGGAATAACCTCAATGTCAGGTAACAGCAGAAGGATTTGTGGCATGCCTGCAGTCCTGGAGAGTAAGGCAGGCTCTTTTCAAGTTCAGAATCAATTGCTTTTGTTAATAAAAGTATACATTCAGCTGCGCAATTTTGAGAGGGAAAATAAATGACTATGACTGAAAATACTTTGCTTCTCTAGCTGAGCTTGACAGCTTTCAGCATACAATCATAGAATCAGGGTTGGAAGGGACCTTCAAAAGCTGTCCAATCCCTGCAGTGAACAGGGACATCCTTCACTAGACCAGGTTGTTCAGAGCCTCAGCAAGCCTGGCCTTGAATGGCGGCAGAGATGGCTCCAAAACCTCTGTGGGAAATCTGTTCCACTGTCTTACCACCTTCATGGTGAAGAACTTTTTCTTAATGTCTAACCTAAACCTACCCTGCTCTAGCTTAAAACCACTGTTCCTCATCCCATTACTATATGCCCTGGAAAACATCTCCTCTCCTGCTTTATTGTAGGCTGCTGTGAGGTCTCCCTGGAGCCTTCTCTTCAGGCTGAATAGCCCCCAACTCTCTCAGCCTGTCCTTGTTGGAGAAGTGCTCCAGCCCTCACACCATCCTCATGGCCTTCCCCTGGACTCTATCCAATAGTTCCAAGTCCTTCTTGTGCTGAGGGCTCCAGAGCTGGATGCAGTATTCCAAGTGGGTCTCACAGGAGCAGACTAAAGGGGGTTTGCCTTCATCCTGTGAGTGCTGGCATTCTCTATGTAGAGTCAATTTTGAGTTAAGGAACAATAGGACAAAAGCTCAGTGAATGGTTATGGATTTTCTTCCACATAATGGCTGGTTGGTGAAATGTTTGTAAAAGGGCATGTGGAGCAGCAGACAGAAAACTCTAGTGCTAATTCATACCACCTTGACCACTGAGATGAGGGAGGTTGCATGCAATCTGAGTCTATTCTCATACTCACAGACATGGACCTCTCCTTCATGCCCTGTTGGCTACCAACTCTAGACAACAGCTGTAGCATCATGGGTCCTTCAGCTTTTTCTGGAGCAGGAGAAAAGTGCTGGATGTAAGCCTGTCAGAGGAATGCCAGAGAAAATATACCACATGGCTTTGCTTACATGCAAGGCAGAGCAGCTTTATTCAGGGTTCTTTCATAAATTATGTGGGTCTGTGTTTTTGAAGAAAAGCCTTTATATTTCTAATATAATCCACTCTTGTGAGTATTTTTCATTCATCACCCCTTGCCAGTTTTCAGCCTTGAGCTCTTTGCTTGCTGGCTGGCAGTAATGTCAAATGGTGGTCCCCTGCAGAGAGATGCAGAGCCATTTTGTCTGACTTGTTTGAAATCAGTTCCTCTCGCCTCAGAACCAGCAGTAGCAAAGAGCTTGACATAGCCCAGCCCAGTGAGGGGAAAAACAATGGTCTTGCAAGGAAAAACTGGAAGAATAGCCATGCAGAGAAGAAACGTAATGCTCTGGTTTATGTTACTTTGAGGTTGTTTATATTAACATTAAAAGGCAAGCTCCAGTTTACACGATATAGAATATCTGCAGATTCTGACTGCAGGACAGAAATAACACCTGCTGAAATCTTCAAATCTTGCATATATTTGCCAGTACATTTACTTCCCTCCTTCATCCCAACTATTACATACATCGCTTGCTCTTCTTCATTTCTGTGAATAGGGATTAAATATATAAGTTGCCAATGGAAAAAACAGTCTCCATGAGTCTCCTATGTAAACACAAACTTTTAGCACTTACCCTGAGTAGATTTCTAAAATAAATACCATCTGAGAGTGGATTTTACTAAGGCTTGTGTAAAGCTGGAGTCATTTCATGAGGACAGGCGGAAGGTGTTGAGGTTGTTCAGCCTGGAGAAGGCTCAGGGGGGACCTTGTAGTAGCTTATCAGTACCTGAAAGGGCCTGGGATTGGACTTTCTAATAGGGTACATGATGGCAAGACTAGGAGGAATGGATGCAAATTGGATGAGGGGAGATTTAGGCTCTATGAAAGAAGTTCTTTACTGTGAGAGTGGTTAGACACTGCAACAGGTTTCCCAGAGAGGGTGTGGATGCTCCTTCCCTGGAGGTGTTTAACTCCAGGCTGGATGAGGCACTGAGCAACCTGGTCTAGTGGAAGGTATCCCTACCCAAGGCAGCCACTTTGGAAGTAGATGATCTGTAAGGTCCCTTCCAACTCAAACCATTCTATGATTCTATAGATCAATGATTCATGATTCTATAGATCAGGAACAAGCAATTAGTTCTGAGTGGCTGCATTTGCCAATTACAAAATCACATCTGAACATTCACCCACCCTATCTTTCTAGACCCTATCATGGGGCATATAAAGCTTTCTTGACTGTGAATATGTTTGGATGTCAGAACGGACACCTCACTGAATGAGAATAATCTCTTCAGAAGAGAAAATAAATAGGATATTTGGATTAAAACCCAGGAGCACACGATCTAGAATCACCAGGACTGATGCACACAGCTGTTCAAATGAAGAATCCCTTGTGTTGCATGATATTACATCCCTTTTCCTCTTCATATGGGCTGCACAAACTGTGTTTTTTTTATGAGGGCAGATACAGACTGCTCCTTTGTTTCCAGTAGAAAAATGAGAACCAAGCAGTGACCTGACAGCAGGTCAGATGTGGTACTAGCAATAACCTGCACTGGTGGAGCTTATTTCTGCCTTAGCTTAAGTGAGTAGTCTGAGTACTAGAATGAGTGTGTTTTCCATAGAAATGATATAATTTCTTGTCAATAGCATAGAATCATAGAATGGGTTGGGTTGGAAGGGGCCTTAAAGATCTTCTAGTTCCAACTCCCCTCCTACTAGACCAGGGTGCTTAATGCCTCATCTAGCCTGACCTTAAACTCTTCCAGGGAATTAAAATATCCAAGCACATCTTGTGCAGTAGCAATGTCAAACTGGAAAGCAAACCAGAGAACAAACCACTCATGAGTTAAAACAAATGACAAACCACTGAGCCTTGGAAGTCATTTCAAGATATTGTCATGTGCAAGTGTTGTCTCT
The DNA here is from genome assembly GCA_013400935.1 of Turnix velox. Taxonomy (NCBI): domain Eukaryota; kingdom Metazoa; phylum Chordata; class Aves; order Charadriiformes; family Turnicidae; genus Turnix; species Turnix velox. The sequence continues at coordinate 109,970 of VZTY01011099.1, forward strand.
GTCATCTCTACATACACTGTTTCACTTCATTGCCTCATGGAGCTGAGTGGCTATAGATTTATTTGTTTGGAACTTACTGGTGACTCAGATATTGCCGCAACCTTCAAAGAATTCTTGATGGAGCTGAGTTCCCACACCTGTAAGTTCATGATGTGCACACCTCAACATCCTCTTGTGATCCTGAACAAATTTTTAAGGACAGCTTTCTGGAGAATAATGTACACCTAGGGATCTAAAATCTGATTCCATCATTTCACAGGTCTCCTTTCAATGACTCTCATTTATCCCAGTTCTTGCCATTGAAACCATCATGAAGATGATTAAAAAAAAGTGGAAATCTTCTCTGAGCATTTTCTGCTTTCTATCCTATCTTTAAAACTGGAGCAGGGTTGTCTTAGTCATAGCTCTCTTTAAAACTACAAAAGGCTGTAAATACGAGCAAAGGCCACATGGAAAGCAGCAGACATAGGGTAGTTGGAGCTCTCAGGAAGGAGGGGCTGGTCTTTAAAATGAGGCATTGTCTTTCAGTTCAGCTTGTCCCATTCACTTAGTCTCAACCTTGCCCTCTTTATAGTTGCAGTTCACAGACAATAATTAAAGGGTGTGTGGAAAGAAAATCTTCATTCTACAGAGATACTTAAAATTATAGAAAAATCCTGACTTGTTGGTAATAACAGAAAGCCTTTAAGATATTTAATACTACAGAAACTTTTCAATTATGTTATCATGGGTGGTTTGCTCCATCTCTGTGACAATGTAATGTGTGCTTGTGGATTTCCTGCAATTCCATTAGAGACAAGGATTCATGTAAATACATGCAAGAGGAAAATTTGACCTAGACTGTTGCCTTACATACTTCTGAAAAGACTTCCTTCTCAAGCTTGCACAGACAAACCACCTGTTAATTTAGTGATATTAAGACTATATGTAGGAAAAAAATTAAATTGTCTTTCAACTTAGACCTGTGTGGAATGTTCCCAGACTTACATTTGGTACTGATTCAGATGTAGCTGAAAGTGTTGTGCCTATTCCTCTCCAGCAACAAAATCAAAATGGCTGAGAAACTCATAAGAAATCTATTATGATTTCATCAAACGTGATGAAGATTATATCACAATTAAAAGGTAGGAATAAAAGAAGAGCTAAAGGCAATCTGCTATGTGAGATCCTTACTACAATTAACCACTACTTCTCTGAAATTTAAATATTTTTCAAGGTTTGCTGACTCTCTATTCCTGAAGAAGAGAGTGATTATCTGAATTTAGACTCACTGAAAACAGATTCCGACCAACTCAAGTTCTTTTAGCTTATTCTTATATTCAAATATCTTCTGTGGTTTGAGTAGTGGAATCATTTGCATTTTTGTGATAAACAGCAGCGTATCTGTGAGTCTGTGGAAATGTGATCAAATGCTAGCTGCCAAATCCCTGTGATACTCAGTTGTGTGCATGTCCCCTAAGACTTGGACCTATAAAAATGAATTACTGATTTAGTTATTTTTCACCATGTGATAAGAGGTTTAGGTATTTCAAGTGTTTTCTGTAGGATTTTTATGAAATGAGAGAAATTTATTCCTACTGCTTGTTTTAACAGGGATGAGGTTTACTTCAAACAGAGTGTATATGGAAGGTAGCCAGTCCACAATAAAGAAAACCACAAGGATTTGTGCTGCATTTTTGCATAAGATATTGATTTTATCACAGATGCCTAGAAAAACTTTATGTATTAGCATTATATATATATAAATAAACATAAATAGATATATGACTTTTCTTATAATTAGAAAAAATGGAGTAAACAACATGGAAACTCTTCGGCTATTGATCCCTTCATTTTCCTCTCTTTTTTTTCCCAGCCCCAACATATGCCTGGCTGTAGGAATTTGGAAGGGCACAGAGAGTGAAGTGCTTGGGTAGCTAAAGAGTTCTCAACCTGTGTTGCCCTGCCTTCCATGGTAACACCATTTCCCTGAAATACAAATGAAATATTCCAAAAGGCAAGAGTAAACACCAAACCCCTGTGACTGCACATTAGCATTGCTGGAACTCTGCAGTTAGGGTTCTAAATACCATGATAATGAACAATGGGAAAGCGTGGAGATCTTGGACAACAACAGTTGTTTCCGTTTGTTTGCTTTTGTAAAATTTTCTCTTGAAAACTTGTTCAAAAACATTAACAGCGATGAGACTGAGGCTTTCACTAAGGGCATAATTTGAATACCATGGGTTTATTCAGATGTAGCAGTGGCCTAATTTGTTTGGAGACCCTTTATTGTAAGTGATGCAAGAAAAGAAAAGAGGTCTGAACTCACACTGAGTCTATTGGTTGCAGCTAAGAAAAGAAAATCTTATTGCTTATGAACAGAACACATGTGCCATGGAACCACTGAAAGAAAGTAAACACTGAATCCTATGGTGCTTTTTAATAAAGGATTTCATTTCAAAGTGGAATTACACTTCAAAGTGTATTTTATCTTTTGGAAGATACAGACATCTTAAATACATGTTGACAGATCTGCACACAAAAACCCTATTGCATTTGGAGCAAGCCCAAAAAGATCCATATAGTTCCAACAAATTCTAGTGTCTTTTATGCAATACTGCTATGGTATGAGAATCATTTAAAATAGGAGGTACAATACCTATCCTGTTTTACCAATAAAGGTGAAAAGAAGGCCAACTGCAGTTAAGCTCTACTATAAATCCAGGTGGTAGAAAAAATAGCAAACTCTCAAAAAAATATAGGCATACACCTTTGACTGGAACCAAAAGATATGCAAATTCCATGTGGATATAAGAATTTTATTAATACTAGTTAAGGATATATAAAAACAATCAGTAGTCTGAAGACAAAATTGTTTAATATAGAATTCATATTTCTACTCTTTCTCACTTAAAAAATCCCCAACAAAACAACACAGGGGATGGGTTCTATATATCTTGATGGAAAAGTTTCAGTACTTGCGAAAACATAAAAGTTTCTTTATACTTTTTCCTTAGAGTGCCAGATCCTTCACCTGGGATGTACAACACCTGGGTTCTTGAACATTTAGTTTTGCATTTGTTCATGCAGGCTGCAGAAAAGACAATCCTCCCTCCTGCAAGGGAATATCTGTTCTACAAGCTGAGAGATTGCTCTCACTATTTCCTATTTTGTTCATTGCCAAAAGTCTTTATTAAAAAGAAAAGAAGGAAAAAAAATTACTGAAAGGACAAAGCATCTCATATCGAGCTATCTCAGGCAGCTAATAATGGTGGTTTTCCTCTTCTGAGGATTTTTTTTCTCTTCTGTGAGGTTTTAAGCACAGATTCACTTTTTGTCTGATTCAAAGCAGGTATCTGACTTAGGCTTTTGACCTTTTGACTGAAATGTGAAACTTCCTCTCGAGTCCTGGGTACTCTAATTCCTTCCAAGTATAACTGTCTCTCCTTCTTGGTCTGTATCTCTGCAATTCAGAGAGCCAGAGGGTCAAAATTACCTTTTGACTCAGAGGCTGGAACATTCTGAAGAGCAACATATGGGTTTGGATTCCTGTGCTATTGAGTGTTTAGATATGAAGGGCCAGTGTAACAGCATTGCAGGGTGAATATGGAGTGATGCCCTGCCTGTAGGCCTGGTGTTCAAGTACTCCCCTCCGAGGTGAGATGGTTTTGACTCCCCTAACAAAGGACAGGAATCTCCAGGTTCTTAGTCCTTCTGAGAGCAATAAGCTCTGGCACACTTTTTAAAAGGGATTGACACACCTATTATCTGAGGTCTTCTCCAGATGAAAGCTCTTCAGTCAGGTGTATCTAAAGTCAAGATCCCTTTTCTGGCTGCCAAACATATATTTTTTATGAGTTTCTTTGCTTTTCTGAATTTTCTAATTTTTCATTGAGATATCCTTGAACTTGTAGTCTCTGATCTTCCAAAGAGTCTCTGAAGTAGACCAGATGGGGACCTCTATTACAGGGGAATGAACTATAGTTGCCATCTTATGTCTTGTGAAAAGACAGATCATTTCAGACAGAGGAGCTTTCATTCTTCAAGGAATCAGATCAGAATGCAATAGCCAGAGAGTACAAAGGCTCGACTAAGGCATTTCCACACCTGTGCTGGGATTCTGGCTCACTCCTAAGGACCTGCCCTGTGGGCTACATGGGCTATGAGTGAAGTAAATGCAATCCACTTCAAGATCAGGATAAGAAGAGTGATGCCATGCAATGATTTCATAGATTAGTTTAAATACAAAAAATATATTTTAAAAATTATTAATTTAATGAGATAAAATGAACACTGATGTGGGTTTCTGCTAAAGATAAAGAAATATGAGAGCAAAGTCTTGATAAGCTGGAACTGATTCTTATTTAAGACAGCTGTTTAAACAGCTAAGTTTGTTGAATGTGGCACTAACAAAGTTTTCATATTATGATACAGAAAAACGGCTCTGGATTGCTTATTTTATATGAGAAATATTTTGCTTAGATTGATTTAAGATTTTTATTTCTTCCTTTGGTATAGAAATATGACAAAGTCTTAATTAAAAAAATTGTACAGTCGGAACTAATGACTTACTATTTAAATTTGAGGATTTAAACTGCAAACATGTAATTTGTGATCATGGCTACTATAAAGCATCAATCTGAAATTATGCCATTACAAAATATGATGTCCAGTTGGAAGTGTTTACATAAATAAAATGTAAAATAAAATAAGAACTATCATTAGCAGACTATGTACTCTTGGCTGAACACCTGTAAATATTCTCTAATGATGAAAAAAATACAAGAAAAATAGCTATGTGAGTGTTATTCAGCTTAAATGGTGTGCATTCCTTCTTTTATTCAGAGATCCATTGTTCTAGTAATACAAAACATCATGCAAATACCAATATACTGATTTTTTACCCCATGAAATTATACAGGAATAATGCAGCAAAGCGAAATTTGTCCTACTTTTAGTAGTGTTGCATCTCTTCATGGACAGGGACTTGATCTGAATTAATTATATTTGTAATTGATGCTAAAGCAAGGAGAGCTTAAAGTACTATATTATATCACGATAATTTCTTGTGGGCAACTTTTGGATGAGGCTGTGGTGGCATGAGGAACAAGAAACTTAGGAAGATGTCACCAAGAGGCAGCATGGAAGTCTCTTTCTGGTTTAGCCATCTAGAAATATTGACCAAGAATGCATTATGAACTGAGGGGCTGGCTCATACCTGTGGCTCTTTATTGCTCAGAAAGCTAATTCCAGGAGCATGGATGTCAATATTTACAGCTCACTACCAGATGTGCAAGGAACTCCAAGGTTCCACAGATCTGTCTGGATCCCACTTTTCTCATTTTCTGAATCAGATCCTAATTGCAGTGCCTGGGATTGACAGATCTACTGCCTCCATTCCTACCTTCATATCATCCCATGTAACTATATTACAACTGTACTGTCTTGTCTCAGAAAGCTCAGGCACCATCATCACGTTTGAGGCCTCAACAAGAGTCTTGCCTGCTGCTAATGGAAACATTAACTTTTGGTCTGAATAATTAACAAAATATCATTTTCTTTCTAGTATTGTCCCTATTATGTAACTGAACCCTATGTGTAATTGAAACCTCCCTATAATTAAAGCATAAAATTATATTTTTCCCTACGCTTTTCAAACATAGTGTGAATTTGAAGCCATTACATAAGTAGCATCTTTTGAATCTCATATGATGTGTAACTCAGGCTGTTAGAACAGCAAAGTAACATTATTGCCTTTTTTATTTTGCAAATAGGCTTCTTTTGCCTTCTGTGACTTCTAATTGCTAATACTTATTATAGAAAGATCCAATAAAGAAGACTCTCTTAGTAATTATTCAAACAGCAGACTAATTTTCTAATTAACAATAAAAAGTCATGATATAATAATTGCTCTATTTCTGTAGCACATAAGTTACACACAAAAAGAAGTCCTGATGATATAATTGCTTTGCATATACTTTATAGCACCACAAATGAATTTTTCTTCCACTCTCAATTTAAAATAGTTGTTTCATATAATTAGAAGTTATTTTCTTCTTCCATTTTCATATTCATGTAATTAGAAAACAGAAAATAATATATTTTTGAAAGGAGAATGTACTAAGAATATGATCTCCTTGCATTCTTCTGCCTATACACAACTAAATATATATCAAGTTAGAAACTCTTTAAATAAAACACTGAAGCTATTAAAAAGTAGTTTAGAATTTCATTATCATGATATTTTATGATTACTTTTACTAAAGTGTAAATTTTAGGTAGAAGTTTGGTTTGTCATCCATGTAGAAGAACACACACAGAAATACATTCATATACAAGCACAAGTCCACTAAGTTTAACTATGAACATGGAAAACAGAAAAATATGGTGTTGTTTAGGTAATTTTAAGTATATTTGTTGTTTTAAAATTTCTTAAAAATCCAAAAAATATCTGTATCTTTGAAACTTCTTTTTTGCCTAATGTCCCCCAGGGGAAGTCTGTCTATTTTCCTGGTGAGTAGCCATTGCAGATCATATTCCCAGTAAAATTCAAAATAGCATTTATTACTAAGCTTAAGTTTTGGGTAATTTCTGAGATACAGAAGTCCTATAGAACAGCTCTTTCTGCAGAGAAATTGTCTTGTATGGGCAATCTGGGTGCAGACCCCAGCACTGGTTATTTTAAAGACAGTGCAAATAGTATGTCTGGATAGATTATCTACATAGCTCTCGTTAGTTGACTGCAGGATTTCCTTCCTTCTTTAATACTAGTGGTGTAGAGTTGGTTCACTGTACAGTGCAGTGCTTTGCTTTGTTTTCCTGCCCCAGCCCTGAAAGGCAGCCATGGCACCCTGGCTCATCCCAGCTGGTTTGGGCTCTGGAGGGTTCTGCCTGAACTGGGGCATATGAGGGGGACCAAAGGAGGTAAGAGGAGGCACTACGTTGACTACCTGCTGTGGCAAGTTATTTTGGCCTCACCTTTGAGGCAACAGGATTCAGTTTTGCTTATACAGCTGAAAAGCTTTAAACAGACCCCAGCTCCATTTTTTTAGCATAAGCTTCTCACTGGAGTTGGATTGGAGGCAGCTGGGGGAAAACCTTTGATGGAGAGTATAAATGATTTTCTTGCAGAGTCTGTTTATATTTTTACAGGGAAGATGAGATAATGGAGCCTTTCTTTAGTGAGACTCACTTTCAAACAATACCCCCAAGGTGAGGCACACTAGCTTTCAAGCTGTTCTAGAAGAGAATAACAGTATTTTTTTCACCTCCAGTAGAATACGATGTCAGGGCTTTGTTCAGCTTCTGTCCTTGTGCAAAATTTAGGGGAGAAACTACAGATGTAATAAATTTTTTTCAGCCTCCGTATGGGGCCTGTGTGTTTCACAAGCCCCAGATTTATTTTGCCTTCTAGGTTTTACATTCCAAGTGAACAACAGAGCCATCTAGTAAGCTTTTGGAAGGTTAAACTGAGTGAGATGAATGAGTACTGAATGAGCACTGAATAGGCCTTGCCATCTGCATCTTGCTTTATTCACCTCAGCATTTGTAAAGCACAAAAAGAAACACTATGGTGACTAAGAAGTTATCTTAGGACTTAAAACCTTCCTTATATGTTCTGGAATTAGGGATGCTTCTGAAGAAAAGGGTATTGGGCAACTAAGAACTATCTGTTGCTGTATATATTTGTGGTGTGTGGATCTAACATGATGCCTAGACACTTTAAAACGGACAGCACAGCAACACAGATACTGTGATGGTGACTGAGTCACAGCCCCTTTGAAATGTGGTACTCCTTGAAAAGACACAGCTGCTTGAAGCTGGTCCTCCACCTGTCTTGAAACACAACAGAAGGAAGGTCAGTGCATTTGACTACAAGTTTTGCTCTTCATTAGCACATGTTCTGCAGGGTTAGCACCCAGAAAGCAGTAGCTGGATGCAGATCTGATGGAAGAGGCAAACTCTTTTATAAGATTGTCTCTATTTATATGGGCATGCTCATAGTCATGACTCTGGCTGTTTATCTTAAGATAAAAACCCCACATTGAGAATTTATGGATGAACAATGAACACTTTCAGTGTTACCAGTAGCACTGCAGCTGCTCTGTAGCCTGCTGCATCTGTTCAGGTGCACCATGTGAGCTACTGGGTCTTAAGCATGCTGATTTGATGTAAAGTTCTTTGAAAGTACTGTGTGTTAGAACCCTGTAAAAGTTCTTTGCATTAACTAAGGTCTGTGATTTAACCAGGATACAAGTTTCATTTACTTCATTCACCTGCCTAGTTCCTCCTTCAAATCACAGTAAACATTTCTATGATTAATATTCATCAGATTTAGAATAATCACTGAACTATCACTTCTCACTGGCTGTCAATTCGTCCTTAGTCAAATAATCCTTTTATGAACAGTCACAGCAAAAATATTACTAAGAAATTAAAAAAACTAGACTTTTAAGTGAGAATGACCTCTTCAGCAAAAGTGGACACAGAGTCAGAAGTACAGCCTCTGGCCCAGCAGTGGCTGTATGACCAAAACTGACTGTATCTCATTCACTGAGCAGATAGAAGCCAGAGACTTCTGTGCTGGTTACTGCTTTGTGAGGTCTCTTTGTGCCATTTCTGCTAGCAGAAATCTCACTTGTCTCTCCTTAACACCTCATTACACAGGGAAACCTACACTTGGAAGATCTTGAGGATTTTATCTTAGGAGAGGAAGAAGCATTTTTCTGTCTTATATAGCCACAAAGCAGTGCCCTGATCTTGCACAGTGGGAGAGCAAGCCTGTCCCCATCTTGATAGAGAAATGAGAACAAACTAGATTTTTTGTCCAGAATCAAAGAACACAGTAGTAAAGAAAGATGTAGGACTTAGATTACCCAATTTAAATTAGCAGCCAGATCATCCTCTAGGACTGTTGAAAGTGCCATGAGTTGTTCTTCATTACATCCACTCAAAGATTACCACCCAGCAAGAAACCATTTCCCATCATTTCCTTGTTACAGAAAACATCACAGCTAGAAGGCAGGTTCTCAGAAACTTTGAGAAGAAAATAGGGGAAAGAAATAGCCGACAAAGTTCACATAACTTTTTCTGTATTGTTCCTCAAAGGGCTGCTGCAAGAAAATTTTGAGGAACATCATTTGTGTTGTTGCAGTTGCTCCCTGTAAGTAAGCCACCCTGCTGGGTAAATGCTTCACTTGTTCATTGCCTCCAGTCCTGCTTGACAGGTTGGTTCCTACACTCTTCTTGGGCATATCTGCATGAGAGGAAAAAATTAGGAAAGTTATAATTAAGTTGTTAAGTTTAAATACAATTCCTTTGCCTCAGTCAGTCTGGTCTTGAACACCTAGACTTCCTGCAACAGAATAATTTAGAATTTAAATTTTTGTACTTTTATTTCAGCCACTTGCTCTTAGCAAAGAGCCTTGATTTTTGCTTCTCTTTACTCATGACAAGGGTGAGGGGTAGGGTCTTGTTTTCCTGAGCCAACTTTTGTACCAAAGGAACAGAGTTTTAAAGCCCATCATCAAGCCCTGCACTGATAAGTGAACAGGGATTCTTCTGATGTGGATCTGAAAAATCCTATGCACATGATGCATGTGAAGGTTTGTGGTTGATTGAAACTCCATCACTTGGAAGGATGGGTTTAGTCTTATGTATCCAAGAAAATCAAAGTGTTTATTTTAGCAGTTTTCCTACCAGTGTGTCTGACTTGTAAGAATTATCAATGCTGATTCTTTATTTATTCTGCTGCTCCTGTGTAGATTTTTTTACCCTCTCAGCATTGAGTTTAGCAGCAAAACAAGAAGGATATCTGCATTGCTGGTCTCTCACCTCAGGTTTTGGTCTGTCAAATCAGTGTTGTGTCCACATTTAGAGAAAGTCATGCATTTCAGAGAAGAGAGAAAAACTGATATCTCAGAGGAGTGCCTGGACACATGAGTTATTGCCTTCTTCTCCTAAGGAAAGTAATCCAGGTGAGATCAAACCATTGGTGGCTAAACATCACAGCACTGGTCTCCAGTATTCCTCTCACAGTCTTGTCTCTTTCTATCTTGTCCTGAAAGGGATACCACTAAAGCTGATTTTCAGTTTATAAAGCTACTCTGGATGTGAATTTATTCTTTGCTTTCTGACTGGCTTGCTGTTACTTCATTTTTCTTGCTGTACAGCTGCTTTCTCACAGCCCTATCTAGAAAGATTTGAGAGGGAATCAGAAGAGAAAAATCAGGATGGACTGAGAGACAAACAGATTAGTAAATGGAGCTGTGTGTGCAAGGAAAGAAAAATAAAGTATATTCACTATTTCCCATTGGCAGGTGGATGTTCAACCACTTTCCTGGGATGCAGGGCCTCAGCACGCACAATGGTTACTTGAGAAAACACATACCATGATTCTGAATGTCTCACTTTTCTCCTTCTTTTCCACAATCTTTTATTGCTGAGCACAATGTCATTTGGCATGAAGTATCCCTTTTATCAGTTTGGGTTGGCTGCTCTGGTTGTACAGCTAGCTCACTTGTATACCCCCAGCCTACTTGCTGTACCAAATGGATAAGGGAAAAAAAATACACACAGAAAAAAAGAGAAAACCTTGATGATGTGCAAGCACAGCTCATAAACTGCCAAGACACTGGTGCCAAATCAACATTGCTTTAGTTACAAATGCAGTCAATGTGGGCTGCTATGAAGAAAAGTAATTCCACTCCAGAGAGACCCAGTACACCTGACCACATGCTCATTGGGGAGGATGGATGTCTTCTAATCAAAGCACCTCCAAGAGCTTCAAGCCACGAATCAAGAGAAAAATTATTCAGGCCATTAACTTGCAGGATAGTCTACAATTTAGGGTTAAACTTGATCTTAGACATGCTTCAAAAGGCCATATAGCTGTATTGAGAGGAATCATGTAGGATATAAGCAGAATTCAAATTGAAAAAGTTCCATGCCAAGAGTAAAGACTTTGAAACAATTCAAATATTTAGCTATAGATTGCTTTCAATTTAGTTTCTGCATGCATTGAAGGGGTTTGCTTTATTTCCTATCTCCCAAAGGAATCAAATCTACCCTGTTAGCCAATTAGGCATGTGTGCTTGGGAATGAAAAAATTGGATACTTCTGTTTCCATGAGTGTAGTAATTTAGATGCACAGAAGGATTGAATCACATTGAATGCTTAGGATTTTTTCTGTTCCTTGACAAGGTTAGGAGTCATAAAAGAAAGCTATTGCTGCTTGGAAAGTAATATCTAAAATATGAACTATTCCAAAGCTTTAAAAGAAACAGTTGATGAAAAAAAAATCAAACAAAAAACTATGGAGAAATAGGCTGCTTGTTTTGCTTTTAAACGTCTCCAAACTTTCACCTCTTTTTAATATAAGCTACTTTGACATCTTCATTAAAGTATTTTTCGTGACTAGTCCAGTGGATTACAAAGGGCAGAAGTGGTTATAGAGCAACACAGTTTATCACTGATTCAAATTTCTCCTATGTTGCATGTACATAATTTAATGAGGTCCCCAGGTCAGCTTGAATCTGTTTGCAAAACAAAATAATTTATGTAGGCTGTTGTGTCTGTATTGCAGGGGTTGAGCTCCACAACCTGCTGCTTTGTGTACACCAGTGAGACATGGGATACCTGAGTAGCTATCACATGTCATCTATGAGCTACTTCTGTATAAGCAATGTGATGCATCATGATTTTTAGCCATAGAAAGACAACCTGGGAAACAAAGTAGTCATTATACATCAATATTTTTTTGCTGAAAATAAAATCTAGCTCCTAGTAATAGGAAACTAAGAGTGGGTAATTGATATTCTATCTACATCCTTTCATTCCCCACCATGATATGAGAGGGTAAAGTAGTGCTAGTGGTGAAAAAAAAAACAAGAAAAGAAACAAAATAATAAATCAGGAATTTGTGTTGGGTAAAAGCATTAATTGGGCCTAAAGAATCTTTGTTCCTTCCACAGGGAAGCATTTTGCACACAAGTCTCTGGCAGCTGTGGGAGAGATTTTGAGAGCTGTGTCTGTTAACAATCTCCAACTACTGTTCACACACGCACACCCCCCATATATATGCTTGCACATGCAAGCAGACAGAAGCACACACACATGCACACAGACACTCCAGCCTCCAGTCTTTCCTAAATACAATAAATAAATCCAGGAACAAGAAAGTAAATGCAGATGTGGGAGAAATATATATTTTACCTCACACCCTCTTACAGAACACACAGATCCTATCCAAGCCTTCTGTAATTGTAATGAATTCAAAGTCTTTTCAAATATTCAAGTTCAGTATGATAAAGGATACATAAAGAATAAGGGAAAAAATACTACAATCTAGATCCATTTCAGCATCCAGGCTACTAACTCTCCAATTTTGTTGTGATATTTAAGGCTTATCAAGGAATTAGGAGTGTAAATTATTTATTAAATCTTAAAGCAATCATTTTTAGTGCAGCAAGAAGAATAAACTGTCCTAGTAGAAATTCAATGGGTTCACTTAAAATATTTTTGTAGAACAATTTATTCCATTTTCCAGGTCTATGCTAGGCAGAGGCAACTCATATGCACTTTAAATTCTAAAAAAAATTGAACTCGGACTCCCAATGGAATTGCTTTTTTTTCTATCTGTTCCTGCAAAAATACACAAAAAAAATCTTATTTGCATTATCTCTCACAAATAAAAAAGTAGAAATGTGTTTGGGAAGTTCCATTCTTTAGTGGTGATTAGAGCACAACTCTGATATTTCTGGTAGGGAGTGAATAGATCATTGGACAAACTAAGCTATAAGGGATTTAGTTTATGTCTTTTTTTTCACTTCAATAGCAGTTTAACATTTATCCAAGTTCTAAGACAAATTTAATTACCAATGACATGGGCCTAGTGAAATAGGACTGAGGCCAGAAAAACAGGTCTGCTGTTATCCTGTCAAGGCCAATTAATTAAAAAGGGTTTTTTTTCCCTTTGTCAATTCCCAAAAGAGAAAAAGAAAACTCAACTTGATTTGACAAGTGCTAGTTAGTACTGGGAATCACTGAATAGAGGAAGAGAGGTGTTTGAAAGAGTGGTTAAACTGGACAAAATCAGGAAATGAAATTTGGAGAGCAACAATGCAGGTTGCAGTTTTATCTCTGTGTGTGTGTGTGTGTGTGTGTGTGTGTGTGTGTGACGTGGGAATAGGAGGAGCTACAAACCACCTATCAGAACTGGTAAATAAGGCAGATTGTAGTGAGTTGCAGAGCACATTTTTATAGACACGCTGGGGATACTGACACTCAAATGATGAAAGACTACTTCAAGTAAAAACTAAAGTATGTTGATGTCTTCTCTGACATCTTCTCAGATGTCTTCTCTACAGATTTGGTACCAATCAATTGAAACTGCATCATATTTAAGAACTGAAAAAAAAAGCTATTTGAAAAGGAACATTTTTAGTGATTCATGTTAATATTTCTTTGTCACAATTATTATGCAGAGTTGGTACTAGAAGTGTGTAGACATTGGCTGGAAGAGTTCTTAGGCAAAACTGTGATTTCCTTCTCACTTCATCAGCAGAGCCTGAGGAAAGGAGAACACTGCTCTCAGTCCAAACTGTCAAAAGCTCTCTCTCTTTTCTTGTTCAGACAATGGAAGAAGTGTCATGCCTCTGAAGTACACTGCAACTTCTATAGCAGGTGTGTCAGTGTCTGTAGTGAGTGAGAAATGTCTGACCTGATCTGCCACTAATTAGTAATCCCTTTTGTCCCTTTGACTCTGTATCCAAAGGACTGAGTAGCATAATTCAATGAACTAGATAGAATCAGATATTCTGTATGACTGACATTACATTTCTGAAACACAGAGTCTGGTATTTCTCCCATGGAAGCCAGATAAAGTCTTCCATTGGTATTCAGGGCAGCAATGAATGCAAATTCAGCGTCATGAACCTTGACTATAGAATTCAAAACTCTTACTAGGGGATATCTAGCTAATATATCACCCACATGAAACTCATATTGTTCTGTGCTTGTTGATTGAGGCACAGAGAAACCTGTTAAGCTCTTATTCAAGTAAGCAACAGAAAACTACCTCACATAAGGGACCGTGCTATGCTAGTAGTGTTAGCATAGTAACATGAGAAACTAAAAAAGGACCCATGAAGAATTGGTTTACTGCACAGAGGTTGGTTTCTGTCAGCAGAGCTAGAGAATGAAGTGTGTAAACAGCTGCATTGTCAATAACACAAACACTCCAGGATATCGATAACAGATACAGTGATTAGCACAGTTGCCATAGCAAAAAAACCCTCTTAAACTCTGTGAAAAATAACACAAAAAAACACCATGATGCTTTGTTAAGAAAAAGACCTGATTAGATGAAGGGCTATTCACTCCAGCTTGAACACTGCTGAGGACATAGGTTTTCTTTGAGCCAACAATTGATGCTGCTTTGTGAGACTCAAAGTCTCAAGGTAGCCTTGGCCTGAAGCTGAGAGTGTTGTACTTCTCCTCTCTCTCCACATCTGATTTATTCTGTGACCTAACTTAGCCTTGAATACGCTCCTTCTTCCCCCTCTGGGTCTTGACCCAGGACCACTTGCTCTCAACGCCATTATGAACATTATGAACTTCAGTAACTCTTCAGTTACTGAAGAGGAGAAAAGATGTAGAGGAAACAGAAGAAAAAATTTGAAAAAAAGCCCTTAAGAAATCTGGAGCCAATGACTTTCAATGAAGTTTAAGCTCCTAATAGATATAACAGCATTATGCCTATCAGCTCACTAGGAATGTTTAAGCATCCACACATTGGCAGCAAAAGTATTTCCACTCGAGTGGGGCCAAAAAATCCTGATCATTCCAGCTGATATTTGTTTGCAATTATTAATCTTCATGGCTGATATTAAAGGGATAGCTACAATGAATAGCTGATTTCAAATTCCATTTGCACGAATTTTATACAAATTAATTAAAGGGAAATACTCTGGCATTCCTCAATCAATGGAGATATTGAAAATTATACTTCCTGAACAGAGTTAGAAAAAAAAAGTCTCTATGACATCATGACTGATTTAATCTCTTAAATATTTATTAAATACTGTATATACCTCATCTGTGGAATGCAAGTCCTGACATACTTTATTAGATTTAACATTTAGCACAAGTTAAATTATTTGCTAAAAGAAGCAAAGCATGCCTCAGGCTTTGCAATAGATTTACTTAGCGAAAGGTTTCTACACAGCTTGATTTATTGTATTATAAAAAAATGTAAAAGCTTATAGAATTTTGTTTATTTACATATTCATTTTTCCTTTCCCTCAGTAATTGTCTGAAGACCTGGTAGATTAACTTAAGTATTATTGGCTGACATATCATTAATATTTTCCATCTTGGAAAAATTATTTAAGATAAATGAAGGCCTTTTAATCACTGTGGATTTCCCTTTTTGCTTCGAGCTGTATGTCCATAAAATATAATTTCTACATTTACCGTGCCCAGGTTAATTTAAAAAATAGTTTATCTAGTTCAGTGACCTTTCAAATGACCTTCTGTTTAAGACAAATGACACCCCAAAGACTGTTTATCCTCACAATATGTAGACTTTTACAATGATAGATGGTATTCCTTTGAATGCTCATGAGCACAAGATTAAAATTCAAGAACGCTTGGAGACACCAAGAAAAAGAGAGAGAATACGCAGATCCTTTTCTGCCCTTTCAAAACCAACTGAAAACAGCTTTATGTTTCCATGTTATGAACATGGAAAATTCCAGTTTTATGAGGCCTGAGTGTATAACATCTCCACTAAAGACTTTCATATTCAAGTTTCCACGAAATACAAACCTCCAAGCTGGAAAAGACTGAAGATATATTCCCCAGCTGGGCAATGAGTGACCAGGGCTGTAGGATCCTAAACTGGTTGCAATTCTGCTGCCACAGTGACATGAAAATTATAACAGAGACAGCACTACAATTTAAAATAGTAAAATTTCTTTTTTTCCCTTATTTTCTTTATTTTTAATGGAGCCATTTAAAATTTTGTGGAAGTCTAAAAATTTTGGATATTAATTGCTAATAGATATTTTTAAAGGTTTCTTAATTATGAAAAAATTCTTTTCATAAAATTCAAAATAATCAGTCAAAATTGCTCATACTTCTTCTTCTAACTATAAGTACGTCACCCAAGGGAACAGACATAAGAAAAAAAATTGTGAGGGATGTCCTTAGAGATGAATGAAGAGAAGTGGGATGGCTTATATGCTGGCAAATAGAGAACAAAGAGTAAGAGACTACAAAAGAAGAAAATTAAAATAAGCTAAGGAGAAACAACAGAATGCCAGAAACCTTTGGAGTACTGCAATGACCAGCTCTGCCAAAATACCTGCAACTTTAGGATTCTGAAATCCAAAGAAAATAAGCATTTTGTCTGTTGCTAACGGAAAACATCACTCACAGGATAGAGAGGTGAATCTGCCAGACTCACTGAAGAAAATTTCTCAGATATCACCAGTTCAGCTAGTGCTCTCCATTTAGTCTTTCACTCCCAGTCAAGCCACTGAGATATTTCTAACAACAGCTCCATTATGTGTAGAAACTCATCCCAGAGAGAAAGAGGCTGCCATGAACTTTTGGTTTGATGATGTAATCGCAACAGATAGAGAATCATTTCTTTCAAAACTGGATCCCTGATCTTCAGGACCATGAGTGATTTAAGCCACCAACACCTTCAGTCAAAATGTATCACTAGTTACATACCAACACAGTGCAGAAAAAATACATAATTTTGGACCAAACAGCTGTCATGCATGTGGAAAAGCAATAAAAACCTGAAGAAAAAATCCATCATCGATAAACTCAGACCAGGTAGGAATTTCAGAAAAACATGTATAATCAGGAATGTAGTCATCTTCCACCTGTAATAAACTTTCTACACACTTGGGCAGACCTTCTTTTATAAATATGTCAAAGGGGAAAAAAGGAAAAATACAAAAAAAATCCAAGGCAATATCCCAGTCTGTTCTGTAACAGATCTGTGACCCATTTAGATCATTATCCATCTAGAAATATCCAGAGAAATTTTGCTGTGTTATACCAGACAAACTTTATGATTTTAAAATACATCAATTTAAAAAAATGTCCTTTTTAGGTACAGTGTAGACAGGTAATGCATTAAAAAAAAAAAGAAAAGGATCTGTTATGAGATTATAAAAATGTTCTAGAAAGAACTCTTAGTCAGAATTCTAAGACATATCATCGACCAGAAAAAAACCCAAAAATTACAGAAAGAAGGAAATATGGAGAACTTTACTTTGCCTTAGTAAGTTTTCCATTTTAAAGAAATTTTCCTTTTACTTTTTTCAGTTTGCATGTGTTGTTTCAATTGTACAGCCAGATGAAATAGTTTTTTTCTCCATTTGTGAATCTTGCTTGCTCTTCTGTTTATTCTTTCATTATTTGCCTACTGCTTTCACTTTAGTATTTGATCTTCCAGCATGAAAACATCATTATCAATGGAGATATCAATAATCTTGCTATTCCAGGTGCTTTTACATTCTCATTACAGAAATCTCATAATGAAAATTGATTAAATTATTGCTCCTCTTTGAGCTTTCAACTTCTTTTGCTGGGTTTTGGGGGTTTTTTTTATACATCTGAGCTATGGGAGAGCAATGAATGATTTCTGAAATGCCCCATTCTTTCATCAGCACTATTTTGCTGCTGGTATTTAACTAAACAATTCATCCCCTGACAGCTACATTTCCTCTTTTACAAATGAGAAGGTGAAAAGGTGGCTATAAATTTTCCTGCCAACTGGAACTTCTCAAAAAGGGAAAAGGAGTTGTCCAGACTACAGATTTAGTTGTTTACAACTTTGCCACACATTTAACTGACTCTTTTAAAGCCAAAGCAAAGGCTTCTGTACCCAAGTCTGGGATACAGCAAGAGCCAAAATAAAGTCCACTGGGCAACTCTGCTCAATAACTTTAAAAAATTCTCAGATACTATGGTAATGAGAGCCTAAAATAGCTCTAAGATAGATATGAACATTGTAACAACTACTTAATATGCTACTATTTTTTAAAGGACTGTGGGAGGTGGATTTTGATGATAAATTATAATGTATAGCTAGAGGCTACAAGAATTACTAAACTATCATCTTCTATTTTTAGCACTATGTGAATCTAAATAACACTGAAGGATAGCTTAATTTATGTACTGGCTGTGATGCCTGCAGATAAGTGTTAAGAAGATGATGCTCGAATCTTTTGTTCCTGTGGCTGGTCCAAGCTCTTTTCAGTATTGCAGCAGAAGCTTTGTGGCTATTTTTCTGCAAAGACTACCCCTCTCTCACAGTGTAATTGTTCATAAGATCATGACTTTATTTCCTCTGACATCCTTTCTGCTTGCACTTACAACAGGGGATTTTTGCTTTCTTACTGTTTGGATGGAAATGACAAGAGAGACTTGTGTCTCTGAGCTCTCTTTTCCTTTTTTAGTTCTTGCTGAAGCTTGGGTGTTAAATGAAAATTTTCTCAAGCACCAGCAGCAGCTACTTAAAAGCATTTCATTCCACTGAAGAAAAAAACAAAAGTGAAATTTCTAATGAGATGCTGATGGAGTATCTTCCTATGATAAACCTTACATGAAGGACAACTGTATCCCTTTAGGTCCTCTCTTTAACATACACAATGATCACAGTTGAACAAGGAAAATGCTTATTGACATCTGGCACTTTGCTCTTCATCCTTTTCACACCCACTTGAAAGACATTTGTTTTCTTTTTTCTTTCCCCCAGGAAGGACTAACACAGAAGATACAGGGCCAAGGTCACTCACTCAATAGTGAGTATCTACTGAGCATTTGTGTTAACAAATTGAAAATTGCCTCATCTTCTCCATTTCAAAACAAACAACTAAACAAAAACAAAAAAGAAACCTGCTGTGAAATGCTTTTAATATGAGCTTTCTCTGTACTGCCTAATTATTAACATTTCATTTAGGAGATCACATTCATCAGTCTGTTTAGAGCAACGATGCCAACTGTGTCATGGAAAGCTCTTGGGCAGCTGGTGCCCACACTCCAATTAGCAGTCCAGGAAGTTCCCATCAGCCCCTTTGGCAAAAAAGGTTTGCTTCCTTCACAGCCTTGTGCTGCAACTCATCCTCTTTCCAGCATCACCTCTTTTCTGCTCCTTCCACTTTCTCAGATCTGTTGCTTACACAGAGATCCTACAGATCCCATTTGATTTTCTACTATGAACAAATGAGATTTTGCAGGCAATTATGAGAGTGTCCACAGATAGAATAAAAGGGGATTCCTGAAGAAACAAAAACTTTACTTGGAAGCAAATGCTGTTTAAAAAGAAAATATTCACAAAGCTCATGAAATGGATATGGATCCACAAGGCCCTGGATTCTTTAAGTGAATGTGAATCTACTTGGCAATTCCAGCCAGGATTTTGACTGAGATGGTTGTGGTCTTAGTCCATAATTTAGTCTGGAGAAAATATATATCTGAGAATCTTGATTAGAGACTGATTGCTCAGCCAAGGCAATGATTACACTAGGAACTTTCAGCTGAAAAGTTAAAAAGAAGCAATCTTAAGACCAGAACAAATGCAGGTAATAGGTATTTACATCTTGTGTACTTTTTTATTCAAGGTGTTGAGAGGCACTTCTGTTTCAACATTTAAAATTTTTACATATCTTTATCCTTTTGTGCATCAATTTCTTTCTCTCTGTGTGATTAAATCTGAAAGGGAGGTAGCATTTGCTTCTAAGACAAACTTTAAACCCTTCATTCATGCTGAAAATCCTCTTTGATTTCCTTATGGCACATCTTCATAGAGTGAAGCACCTGAACACTTAGAAGATGACATAACACCTCATTTGCACTTGACTTTCAATGAGGTTGAACAGAGCTTTTCCTCACTAATGCTCAGGAGAGCTTTTAGGCTTTGTCTCAGTATTTTTGCTTCAAAAGAGATTTTTGCTCAAAAGATTTCTTCCTTGAATGCGGGTTCCTAGCAAGGGGCAGACTTCAGTGGAAAATTGTGTTTGGTGCAACCAGGGCAGATAAACCAGGAGACCTTTCCTGAAGCTTAGCAGACTTGATTGTTCCCCTGAGTACTCATAACAAAGACTCACAACTGACTGTGGCTTTGTGACAGACTTTTCTGTGATGTTTCCCATTCTGAAGCCACTGCTGTAATCTGGACAATCAGATCTGACTCACGGTTTACCAATAAGCACTTTTCATCAATGTTGTTTTGTACCTCAGAAGAATGTGACCCTCTGACATCTGAAAATGCTAAAGCATCAGTGGCTGTTTTCTTAAATTCCCTTGAGATAAACGTTACCTTTGTGTTAATTGGATGTTTTTTCTGGTCATTGTGTTTCTCCTCTAGGTATTCTCTCTTACTGAACGATATATGTGCATAGCATTACCTGCAGAGAAATAAATTCACAAAAAGACTAATTGCATGAAGTCAAACAACACCACTACAGCTCTGAGAGGATGAGTATGGCTCCCAGAGTGCTCTTCTCATGCATTAGGGCACAGCATATTCGAAATGGGAGAAATGCTTTCAAACACTACTTTTTATGTTGTACTTTCAAATGTGATATTTAAGCAATTATTTTGATTAAATAATAAATTTGGTTTTAAATGCTAGTCAAAATGATATATAGTATCAAATATATATTGTTCTATAAGATACAAATTACATCTAGAAAAGGTATACTTAACAAATAAATATACATAATCCTTGTAGTTGGCTCATCCTTAACAAAGCAAGCTGATAAACCACCACTGCTCCAAATAGCCCCCTTGTGCCACCAGCCTGACTGCTGACAGCTTCCCAGCTGCTGGCAGTTTTCCTTCTCTAATTGGTTCCTGAATATCCAGCCATTTTGTTTACAAATCAGCTTTGTCTGTTAGTCAATTTAACATGCTTCAAAAATCCTGTAGCATAACTGGCTAATTGCTTACCAATTACCAAATACTGAGAATAATTTTTTTTTTTTTTACTTTCCACAAACCCCTGTGGCCACAGTCGGGTTTAATTTTTATTTAGGAGCACTGACAGGTATGATTTAAACACAACTTGAACATTTAGAGGGGGTGTCTGGTTTTGCAACCTTCAATGTCAAAGTCCACCTGAGAGTGAAGGGAGCATGTCTTTCTAACTTAAACTGCAACACAGCCTCAACGTCAGTGACACAAATGTGCAGCACTAACACAAGCCATGAATATGGTGACTCCCCAGCTCCTGACAGGTACTGATGCCTGTTGCCATGGCACTGGCTCAGATTCCTGCCAGTCCTGAGCTGCAGGATGAAGCTCTTCCTGTATCCAGCTGTCACTGTGCTGCAGAAAATTTCCCTCTGACATCAGAGCACTCAGCTTTTTAAGACTCTCTACGTCTGGCAAAACACATGCAGGGGTAATGCATGTACTTCCCCAAAATATTTGTTCTGCACAGCAAGTGCAGAAAGAGGGAGATTCACTGCAGTAGAAATTATCTGTGTGAGTATGGCTGAATGAAATTTATTCCTGAAGATCAGTGAAATCCTCACTCATCCTTGTCCCACTCAGTGGCAGTGGGTGTAAGGGCAGAAAAATTGAGCAGAATACATCACCATTCATTAAGTACAGAGTTGAGGAGCTATGGAACTAGGTATTATCCATTAAACAGAAGACATTGTGTAGAATTGAATGTCTATTCCCCAGCATTATTAAGCATTGTAATGACTGCCAAGGGAAGTGGCAGAGGCACTATCTCTGGAGGAATTTAAGAGACAGCTAGACACAATGCTTAGAGATAAGGTTTATTGATTTTTTTTGTCAGGTTGATGGCTAGACTAGATGATCTGAAAGATCCCTTCCAACCTAGGTGATTCTATGATTCTATGAACTTGTCAAGATAAAACCACAGAATAAGCTCAAGTGGTTATTCTGCAGCGCTGGTGACCTCTGCAAAGCCGAAGAATGAAAATACAGACTTCTTACAAGTTTTTATCTCTTACTGAAAAGAGCAGAGCACTTTGAAAGTATCAGAGGCATCTAGAGGAAAGGTGGAAGACAGCAGGTTTCCAGGAACATCTCATCTCTGAAAAGATGCAGTGAGTTTCAATTAAGGACAAAGGGTAGTTCCACATATCCATCATCTCAGAACTTAGACAACCACAAGCTGAGCAGGCAAATGTTATGATTTAGTAAGATGACTGGACTTCACACCTGAATAATCCAACATGAAGATAAATCTGAAGTGAAAGGTGTTTGTTTCTGTAATCAAGACAGTCCTTCTTTTCCAAATGCTTGCCATGTTAAATTGAGTTAAAATTAGGAGCCATAAACTGTATTGTGATTTCATGGTACCCACAGCAGTTCACTAAGCTTAGCACTGCTCCTTTTCTTCTAGGAGTGTCTGAAAAGGTGTTTCTTTTGTAGGCTTAATGCTTCAGCAGCAGGGAGAGGAAGTTAGAAGCAAGTATCTCTTCTCTCTTTTCCCTTAGCCTGTTCTTGTCTGTGGGTCTTCTTTGAGCACTGTCATTGTGCAGCAATAGGAGGCTCCTCAGTGGAAAGGGCAGAGGAGGACGGGACCTTATCTTGGGCTGAAGCTTGAAACCCCAGAGGAGCAAATCCCAGCTGCTCACACAAGGTCACACTGGCTCAGGAGAAGGAACTAATGAGAAGAGAAAGAATTTGTCTCCTACTACCCACAGAATATTTATACATATATATGCATACATTTAAATACATATTGTCTGAGCAATCCATGTGACTCTGCCTTTTGGGAATTTAACTCTGTGTTATGGGGGCAGTGGGAAGAAACCACAGAAGATGAGTATCATGTTCATATTTTGGAAAGTCTGAGCTCGGCCCAGTGACAGAAATTAGAATAATGGTTTGTATAGTATCTCTTCAAGTCTTTCATAAACATTCTTACTCAGCCTTCCTTTTCTTGACTATTCTTTCCTATGTTTTCCCAGTTGTGCAGTATGTTGTAGGTCACCTCTTTGTCTTCCTACACGCTGCTGCAGCAATTTCCCTAGTATTTTTTAGGATTCTAAAGAGTACCAAAAGTACTGGCAGTACACTAGGAAAGATGAATTAGAGTTTTTATTTTATAAAGTGTAAACTGAGGTAGAGAAACTTTTGGGCAGGACAATTCTGTGGGCAAGAAGCCAGGCCTCTGGAATCCCACTTTCCTGCTTTAACCCCTAGACCACAACCAGGAACAACATAATGTATTCTGGAACTGAACAATGAATTTTGCTGGCAAGTTTTGTAAATCTCATGCTTTCTGTATTTACTAAAGCCTTTACTAATGGCTTCCTTGAGCTTTGTGTGCACACTCCTCAGGGGTGTGTGCAGAAGCCAAAAAAGAGGGAAAGGAGATGGCTGTAAATACTTGGCTCCAGTTTGTGCATTACATCTGTCACAGGGGAAACAGTGAGAAAGGCTTGAAAAATGTGAGGCAGTAAAATTAATGCTGGCCAGAGGTAAAGTAACATTTTCAAAATTTCCTCCTAGTGGTGCTTCTGCAAGAGATCTTTATGTGCATGCAGAATATAAAACTATGGTTAGCATCAAGACAAAAATAATAAGTAATAGTAAAGGAAACATTAGCAAAATATACCAGTTCAGGCTCTATATTGCTCAGAAAGAGTTACCAAGATGTGACTATGACTCCAAAAATAAGCAGTGGCCCCACTGAAAATTTTCATAAATTTCTATTTTTCAAAGTAATTTTTGTAATAGCAGTTTCAATGTGTTCCAGAATAGACTGATCACATACTGCAGTATAAAAATTGGCATGGAAGTTCAGGCAGGAACCATTCATCTAAAGGGAAAGTACCCCATAAGGATACATTACTAAAATCTTGCATATTCCACTTAATTCAGACCTGCTGACTTTCTGAATGGCTACCTAACAGAAGACTCAGAGATGGCTGTTTAAGGGAGCTTTATATTGGCTGAATCCAACTCCTTTCCTTTCATAAAGGAGGAAAGAAAGCAGTCAGTGCAGCCCTCAAATGAATTCACAGCTACAGATTTTGTGACTAATCTCCCACTTGCTAGCTTTGATCTCATCTGGGAATTAGCCACCTGAATTGAGAGACATGGAGACTAAAGACATGAAAATCACTTGCCATATTTTAAACAGCTGTGTTTGGAGAACCTGTGATCCAGGCCGCCTCTGTGCTGTATGCATTATCATTGACCTCAGGTATGAACTTGAAAGAAAATTTTACTGTCTCCAAAGTTGCATTTCATTTTTAAGAGCAGCAGCTGGATGTAGCTACACTCATTTATGGGATATTTAGCTGCTGATCTGCATGGGCAACTCATTACTGAAGCCTAAATGATGTGCCTTCTGCTCCTAGCAAAGACCTGTCTGCAATGGATGTGATTGACTGGAGCTATGGGAGCATGACAGCCCTAAAGTATGAAACTTTCAGGCTAAAAATCTGAACAACTGGGCTTTTAACAGTAGCAAAGACTTTTGTGAAACCTTTAAGGAAGCAAGGACAACTTCATGAGGTGTCAGAACAAGAGTTGGCTCTCATATTTTATCTCAAGGGCTATAGAAATAAGAAAGAGTTATGCTACAGTAGGGTACTTAAGCAGTATTATTCCACCTGGAAAGCAGTGAGACTAGTTCACAATCTTACTTGCAGAGCTCTAAAACCTCTACCATGCACCCAAAGTGCATTCATACTTGATGCAGAGCAAGATGCACCCAAGGCTTTATCATTCTGTATTAGAAATGCACAGGGGAGCCAAGTGGGTTTCTGAAGGGGGTGGCTGAAATACAACAGAATTGCACAATTGTAGTAGAGAATTAGGAAGACACCGTTGTTCTCAGAAAACAAAAAATAGATAGAATGCTTTCTCTCCCTTCCTTTCACAAGAAGGAATGTCAGATCTTTGATCCTCCCATTTCCTGCCTCTTTAGGTTGGGCAAAGAGCCAGAAAATAGGGTCTTAGGAAAACAAGAAGCAAAAAATGCAATGAGTTAGAGGTCATTTCAACAGTATTTCATATGAAAGCACATCTTGCACATGTCCACCATTCAAGGCCAGCCTAAATTCTCATATGAAACAGCAAGATTGGAAGAATCAGTGAGGGAAATACATTACTCTCCAAAACATGAATGTTTTCACCTCATTCTTTGAAGAGGGATAACACATGCTCTTACTGTAAGCAAGTCAGAGCACATATCCAAATGGAGCATACCTAAATGTTGTCCACAAGGGACTGGTTCAGCTGGTGTAGTCACTCAACACTCAGTACTTAAGATGCACAGAGTGATGGCATATGTGGAATAATTTTTCTTTGTTTCCTGATAGGATGGAAAGTAGCTTATTTGATTGCTTAGATACCCATTGATAGTCATTAATAATAACTCTGTTATAAGTGTTTGTCAGTACTTTTGGCATTCTAAGATTTTCTTCACGGGACATTATTTCTTATTACTGAATGTGGCTATTATTTTTTTTGTTGGAGGTCATTCATTATCTTTAGCTCAAATGAGAGCAATGAGGGAAAAAAGAAGATCAAGACTGAATTTAAGATAAAATTGTTTCGAACAAAAGTCATGGATGGAAGAAGCATTTGTGAAGAATTTCTAATGTTCATGGTCTATACTGTTTTTTGTTAAGCAGTATTATAACAATAGAATTCTGTTGCCAAAATCCAAGAGAAAGTGCAGGAGGGTGTTTTTTTAGTTTTTTGTTTTATCATATTTTATTCTGAGAATAAAATTATAGGTGAAACAGTTCTTTGGTGGTTTTAATAGGGCTGATACCTGAGAAGAGCATACAGACATGGGTGTGATAAAACCAGCATTCTTTGAAAAGACAGCTTCTTTCTGGTGTGTTTCTCTTCACTGCTTTAATTATTTACAATCCATTCACTTTCTTGCATACAGTAAATGCAATAAAAAGGACAGTCACCTATATTTAGAGTAAGACTGGAATATATAGTGACAATGAAAGCAGTCCTTTGGCTTTTGGGACAAACTGTGGTTAGGAAGTCTAGAAATATTTCTTTTCCATTTAGAAGCTCTGGTGAAAGTTATTTTTATAAGCTTGACTGAAGGTAAAAGGCTGACGTGTCAACATCTCGATCTCTCATGAGGAAACTATTCTTGACCCTCTAATGCCACCGCTGGCTTTTGTTTTCAAATACTGGTCCCTCATAAATTACCATATTCCTCAAAAGTTTAAAATTCCCCTTGTTTCCTCTCTTTGTGCTTATGCATAGCAGAGGCCTCTGAGAGCTTGCAATGAAAGATGACGCCAATCCTTTTCAGTACAGGAATGTTCCCAAGGAAATGGATGGCTCCTGGGCCCGAGGGAGACAGGGAACAGAGCAGGATGTTCTCCAATACACAAAGCAAAGTCTCTCTAGCAAAGGCAATGCCACCTGCAAGGGAGAGATGGACAGGATGTGAGTGATGCACAGGAAGTGATGCAGGCAGGAAACATGAAATCCAAGTAAAGAGATTTCCAAAGTAAAACAGGAAAATGGTTGAAAGAAAACTAAATGACGTGGAGAAAGATGAGGGGTATTTGGTGTGTTTTGTTTTCATTCAGATGAATAGTAAAACTTTGCAAAACAACTGAGGATTGCTTCCTAAACTGAGGTAGCATGCAAACTTTTCCCAGCTTAGTTGTGAGGTCTTGAAGTGGCCTTCAGAAAAGTCTTGGACACTGCAAATGTCTTGTATGTATATGTATGCAGTGTATGTTACAGCTGTATGTGCACAAAGCATAACAAAGCCTGTGTGTGCTTCAAAAGGATCATTTCAAATAGACACTAATCTCAGCTTTCCTTCCCCTGCCATAAAATCCCTTCCGTGACAAACTCCAAGCATAAAATGAAAGATTGTATCTCACACCTATGATTTCAGTGAGTTTGCATCCAAATTGTACCAGTGTCTCTGCAACTGGAATAAGGTTCAGCCTGTTTTTCTGGGACATGTAACTTTGACAGGATATAGACTGCATCTTGACACTTGCCATAATGTAGTTCTAGAGTTTAAAGCATCTATTTCTTCCTTTCAGTTGATTTTCAGTGTCAATAGTATATAGTATGCAGTTATTGTATCCCCATAAAGACAAAAGTAAAACATTTGTAGGATTATTTGGAACTGAACTTTTCAGGAAATTGCACACACTAGTTAATACACTTTAGCTACTTTTACTACCTGAGAAATACAGCAATATCATTTGCTCCACTTCATTCACACACAGTTTGCAAAAACACATTGTACCAAAAATATGACATGACTAATGTCTCACAAGTATTATTTAGCCTGTTTGGTCACTTATATTAAGCTCCTCTGAGATTTCACATAAGAGCATTGTAAAGAATTGGGGGGTTTATTATCATTGTCATTATTGTTAAAAATATCCACTATTATTAAAAATTGTACTATTAGTGTTCATAATGGTCCACGCTCATTCCTTATGCTGAGATAAATCCAGGGAGACCACAACTTTCTCTGTCCTCTGTTTTTCTGGGCCCTCAGATGCTGCAAATAGAACTTTTTGTTTATTAAAATGCCAACAGCAGTGCTTTCTGAGATAGAAAAATGTGATGGCAATTGCAATGTATAGACTCTAATACAAGGATATCACAAGATGGAGCCAAAGAGACTGGATAGGAGAACTGAAATGAAAAGTCTAAGTGTGGAGAAGTAAACAGTTTCCTATCTGGTAACTGGGAAGAACTCCACAGTCTTCAAAGACCTAATTTCCAGCAATGCTATAATTCACATGCACAGTTGACAAAATAACCAGTTTCAAGTAAGTAAAATACCACTGAAAAAGCATGTGGTCTTATGCAAGTGTAACAAGGAGTATTAAATTTTGTACTCTATCTTGAAGACAAAGTAAAATACTGTTGTGTTCCATCAAATAAACTGCTGAGAAAAAGTGCTTACTCAGAAGACAGCAGTCTAGAAGCTATTAAATGAGGGAAAGGGCTTTTTAAAGGACTTCAAAATACCTTGGGGGTCTCTTCATATAGGTGCTGAGTTTATTTCTGACTTCTGCAAGGTATGGGGTAATATAAACTGCCATTCTCCAGTTGTGATTAATTGGCAGTACAAAGTTGTGAGCCCAACCCCTAGTTCACTTTGACAATGAAGCACAACATTGCCTACAGTGTTTACACAGCCTATTCCTGAAATCACCCTGTTTCTCCAACATAACAATTGTGTTTGACCTCATTTCTGGACTGGACCCCATTCTGACTGAAAATAGCTTTTCTTGGGGTTCATGTGACCCACATCTTTTGAAAGGGCCAAGGAGCTTTCCAGTGGAGTGGGAAATGAGAAGTGGGCATGGCATTTCCAGTGGAAGAGGTGTTATTTGCAAAGCACACATTTTAGGTGTTTGTTTGATTTGGTTTTGTTAGTTATATGATAAACTTGAGGTGAGGGCAGACTTTACATATTACCATATAAAGGTGAAGAAAAAAAGTGAGAGGTGCTCCTGAGGAAAAGGATGGTTTTGTTGTTCATGATGCTTCTCAGCTCCAGCACTGGCAGAGCTCACCAGCTAATGTAGAGCCATTACACTGAAGTTCTACGTTTCCTAAAATTGGGTTACTTTGGCTTCATGTGTGAAGATTTGTAAAGATCAAAAGTAATCTCTGTTTGATGGGTTTTTATCAGATTCTATAAAAATTGGTTTGGTAGATTTAGTTTAATTTCCAGGAGACATAAAAAAATAAAATCCACTGACATGTTTCTTGCCTTGCGAAGAGCCACAGTGCTGAGGGTGCTTTTTCATGCTCTAAACAGATGATGCCTCTAGCCTGGGAGGGGCCCCTGTCTGCTCAGACCACACAACCTCTGGGTAAATACCAAGTTTGCTTACCAGACCTGTCAATTCAGATCCTGAAACAGTTCCTAATTCTCCCATATGGTTCTCATCCTCATTCCCTGCAGTGATGGATACCTGTCTCTTTGAGTGCTGTTGTACAAATGACAAATATAAAGCAAGACACAGGTCCCTTAACAGAAAGCTTATGGCAATCAGAGTAATAGCCTGCAATCTGGTGCTCACACAACTGGGTTCTGTCTTTTGCTGGAACTGTTATCTGGTTAGTTTGATGAAGGCTTAAATGGAGCTGAAGGTAGATTTTATTTTCTGAAGGCAAAACCCCCTGTGTAACTATATTCTACTCCATAGATCCATGGAGCAGTATTGAAAGTCCTCAGGGGAGGATACTTTAGCCAAATGTCTGC
Source organism: Turnix velox (assembly GCA_013400935.1). Classification (NCBI taxonomy): domain Eukaryota; kingdom Metazoa; phylum Chordata; class Aves; order Charadriiformes; family Turnicidae; genus Turnix; species Turnix velox. The sequence continues at coordinate 139,206 of VZTY01011099.1, forward strand.
CTGGCCCTGTTTTCACCTCTGTCATGGTTCCTTCATGAGTCTGACTTACAGAAAGTGAGTCTTTGGCTGTAACCTATACCATACAGCAGGTACTCTGCTCCTGAAATTGGGTCAAAGCCCAAAACTAGTCCCTTTCCTGGCACAAGAGACTCGCGGCTCTTCCTCAGTGGAGCTGAAGGTTTGATTTATATCTCAAAGAGTGCCAGAGAGCATTTTCTTGCTAGGCTTTAGTTATTACACCCTTGCTGCTAAATCCATTCTTAACTCTGTGGAGACGCATGGAAAAAAAAGAAAAAGCTGTCTCTATCTTAGTTTGAGAACAAAATGATTCCTGATAGGGTTGTATAACTCACACTGTATTTCAAGGGTGTCCCATGTGGGCAATAGATTGGATACAAAGTTATTTTTATTTTCACATATCCATCTGCCACGATTCATGTTTCATCAAAGCAGTTTACATGATTTCAGGCAAGGCTGTTAAAGAGCATTGGTTTCTGAAGTTGCCATGGATACCAAGCAACATGTTTCCAGTTTATGACGTGGTAATTTTTTACAATTCTATGTTAATCTATTTTTTTCATAACACTAACTTCTTAACTAGCTCCCAGTCACAGCTTGTGAAAAAACCTTAACAGAAGTGACTTAGTGGTGTGAATCTGTGGGTTGCACTGACTGTAGTCACAACAAGGAACAGGGTTAAAGCAGACCATTGGAATGTCACTTTAGTTAGACTGAAATCAGTGAGCCATCCAAGACAAAGTATCCTATGCTCATTAAAGATTTCCCTCATGCTTTTTGAGAGTACAATTTTTTCCCCTCATGTTCTTTCCAGGAAATCTCTCTTCCTTTCACATTCAATCTGATGTAGGCCAATTGTTTGTCAAGAAGCCTCTTGCCTTTACAAACCCAAGCCAGCTCTTTGTGCTGTGAGTTAGTATTCCAGTCTGTAACAGCTAAATGTTCATATGTATCCAGTATCACACAACCTTTTTCTCTGCAACACCTGCTGCCCTTTTCTCCCAGAGGACAGTTTAGTGCATTTCAGTGGTGTTGTGCAGATAGTAGCTGAACTTCATAAAGCTCTTTGGGATCTATTCTCACAAACACTGTTCTATAAATGAAAGCTCCTATTAACTGTCAGAAGAAGCATGGCCCTTCTAAAAATTCCATATGCTTCTCCCTTAACCTCCTGTAAAACTTTTCAAAGACCTTTTTCCTCCTTCTTCTTGCCTTTTCAATCCAGATATGAGATCTGTGATTTATCAGCACTGAGATTTAGTTGTTGTACAGCAATATGCCTTAAAATATGTTCTTCCAAAATGTGCTGCAAATGGAGTTGTGATCAATCCAGTGAAAGCTGAAGGCAAACAGGTTCCTTCCGCAGAGCTTGACTTTAATATTTGACTAAGCCCTTCTGTTCAGTGAAATAAATTCTGGACTGCTAAATGAATGGAAAGCAGGTATTCACTTATGTAGGAAAGCTCAACCTCTTTATCAGTTCATATAGCTTGATGCTCAAATTTAACTAAAGCAAAATCATTTTCTTAGTGAGGAAAGTCAATGACTCTCTGCTGCTGTCATGAAAAGATGTGGAAATTAGATTAAAGTTATAGAACTGATCCATCTAAAACTAAACATACAGGTTCAGAAATAATTACAAATAAGCAGAAAATAAATGACCTATACTTGGTAATACTGTGGCAGGTGGAGAGCAAGGGTATAGTTAAATCTAGTGAAAGAAAACCTCAGTTGTGCAATCCAGATTTCACTGGTGTCTATCTGCCTTCCTTAGCTCTCTATATGAGCTGGTGCTCTATTAGCCTTGATAACACTGGACATAGATAGCACAACTGATTAACTCATAAAAAACTGTGGCAGTTGACATGCATCAAGCATTTTTACCTTAGCAGTATTCCAGCTAGTGACACACACACAAATCCAAATTAGCAAGTCACATGCTCTTTTGTGTGCTCCTGAAATGGGTTTGGATTGCCATGCCCAAAGATCAAGCCCAAATTCTTTCTGTGTTTCTAAGTAATACAACTGGTGTGATTGATTGCTCTTATTGCTTTAGGCACAAGCAATCTAAGGGATAGGCTGGAGTCCGTGTTTCTGGTAGCCATATAATCATAGAATCACCTTGGATGGAAGAGATCTTTCAGATCATCTAGTTGAACCATCAACCTAACTCTAGCAAGAGTCATTCACAAACCATATCTCTAAACACTGTGTCTATCCATCTCTTAAAAACAACCCCAACTCCCTCAGGTGATCCCTACAAGACTTGTTCTCCAGCCCTTTCACCAGCTTGGTTGTCCTGCTCTGGGTCCACTCCAGCACCTCAATGACTTTTTTGTGATGACAGGCCCAAAACTGGACACAGCACTCAAGATGGGTCTGAGCACATGGGAGATCACTTCCCTAGTCCTATTTACCAAACTGTTCCTGATACAGGCAAGGATGCTTTTGGCCTTCTTGCCTGCCTGGGCTCATATTCAGCTGGCAGTCAACCAGCACCTCCTGGTCCTTTTTTTTTGCCAGGCAGCTCTCTGGACACTCTTCCCTAAGCTTGAAACTCTGCATGGGATTGTTGTGACCCAAGTGTAAGATCCAGCATGTCATTGGCTTTGGGCCAACGATTCAACCTGTACAGATCTCTCTGCAAAGCCTTTCTATCCTCAAGCAGGTCAACACTCCCACCTAACTTGGTGTTGTCTGCAAATTTACTAAGGGTACACTCAATCTCCTTGTCCAGATCATTGATAAAGCCATTAAAGAGAACTGTTTGCAGTACTGAGTCCTGGTGAACACCACTTATCATTGGCTACCAACTGGATTTAACTCCATTACCCACCACTCTCTGGGCCTGACTTTCCTGCCAGTTTTTCACCCAGCAGAGAGTATTCCCTTCCAAACCATGGGCAGCCAGTTTCTCCAGGAGGGTATTGTGGAAAACTGTATCAGAAACCTTGCTAAATTCTGAGGAAACAACATCCACAGTCTTTCCCTGATCCATCAACCAGGTTACTTTGTCATGGAATGAGTTAAGGTTTATTAAGTTTATTATCTGCCTCTAATGAAGCCATGCTGACTGGGCTTCATTGTCTGATCCTCTTCATTTGACTTACCCTAGCTCCTCTGCCTTCTGTTTGCTGTGGTTTACCTATTTCTTGGTAATAGGTTTTCTTATTCCTTCTGTGTCCAATATTTTCTCTGAACATACATGAGATAGCACAGCTCTCTTTGAAATGGGAAAAGGCAGTTGTGAGTCATATTGCCCCTATCATTGGGCAAAAAGATTACCCACTATGGTCATAGCAGGGCTTAGAGGGCTTGTTGAGGACAAGATGAAGGAAGATCAGGAAATAGCCTGGAAAACAGAAATAATAGAGTAGGGGAAATCAATTTGTAAGGAAAGAGAATGGGGTGTGAGAAGAGGAGGGGAGGGGAAGGGAGAGA